>RCAB01000034.1:0-273889 GCA_003640385.1 Setaria digitata
TGGAATTGGAGGATGAAGACCAGGAATGCATACATCACTGATACGCAACTCTTCCTTTATTCTCTTCCCCTCAGAATTATAACAGTAAAGGTACCTTCGAAACGAACAAGCGAAACCCACAGAAACACCACCAGTAAAACTAGAATGACAGTACCTAAGGTGATCACAGACCAAAACTGCGTGGAGCTGTGTCACAACCATTTCTGACTAGGTAGAGCCACGATATGAAAAATCGCGTCTCGATGAATTATTAATTATTGGATGTGTGCCTACCCGATTGCCCAGCACTGTAGTGGAAGGTGAAGGTATATTGTGAATGAGATTGAGTGGGTGAAAGCCGAGAATGGAGTTCGTCAAACAAGATGAGCAAATGTGGTAAACTGTACTTTTACCCAACAGTTATTTGCAGACATAAAGACGTCTTTTGCGGAGCAAAAGTGAAATAACATAAGGTACAGGCAGTTCAGGTCCAACGCTACTCCATAAGTCTCAGAACTTCGAAAAGAAAAATAACCGCCAATTCCAGGCGGTACCATCTGTAACATACCCAGGTCGATCCAACCGTCAGGCTATCCAAATTTCTTTAGAACCATTACAGATCCTTATCCCCAAAGGTTCCAAATAATTTCATATCCAGGAAAGCGAACGCCATAATTTGGTGGTTGTCGCGTTGAATCAGCGAAACAAATATATTTATTACTGTAAAAGCAAAAAACGCAACTTATATGAATTTATTCACAAAAACAATGGTACAATCCAAACATTATTCAGTTTAGTAAGTGAAACACCACGCACTATAATTACCCGGAATGGATCTAGGATTTTGCAATATCTCAGAAAATGTTGATTGATTATTTGAAATGAAAAATTTACATGTCATGAGAAAAATATACTGTTTAACTCAAATCCAACACAAGAGTGCCACAACTTGAAGTAAATGAGATGGAGTTAGGCAAGTACTGTAAATGCTTTCTGACAGTACTCTCATCCCCGACAGTCACATAATACAACCGAAGAAATAAAAAGAAATAAAAACATTCTAACATATACTAGTACAAGACACAAAATCTGTTGGGAGTGGTGGATGGAGTTTTCTGACATATTAAAGTAACAACATTTAATTTCTTCTATACTTTTGAAAGTTCTGATATGGAAGCATTAAAATCGAATGACTGTCACTAAGCAGACCAGATGCTAGTCTGATGAGGTGCAATGACACAAACAGTGGTAAAAGTAACTGAATCGAGACCAGGAATCGTGAATTCCACAAAAGGTTGATTAAGAGAGATAGTGGAGCAAATCGACCGAACAGTTTCGAACATCGGTGACAATGCTGGTATACCATCGCTTTCACTACCGTACAAAATGCAGAAGCAAAAAACAAGTTAAGGAAGCGTATGTGCTAGACAGCAGGCTCGTAACCAACAAGATCAGACTGCTCCAAAACCCACTGCTGCGTTCGATTTTCAGCTGTCATTTTGGTTGGTGAAGTAGCGGCCAACGAACGCCTTCGCTGTTTCTGCTTACTTTGCTGAGCTGCTACTGATGCTCCTGCAGTGAGTTTTAAACTGTTGAAAATCAGAACTGTTCTAAAACATAATTGCTTCTAACCGAAACTTGTCGTGCTAGTCTTCACGATCACATGCCCAACAGAACAGAAGTAGTTGTTCTGCAGGATTAGAAAGTTGAAAAGAGTGTCAGACCAAATAGTTTCACAAATTCGACCGTCAAGAGGAAACGGACACAAATATGGGAGGCAACCAATTTGTGCAACAACTAACCTAATCATCTAGGCCTGTTTTCCAGTTTAATGATATCATCCGGAAATGTGTTTAATATGCTACAAAACATATTTCGATTAGCACTTGTTCTACAATAGCAGGAAATAATATTTACTACGAGAAATACTGTCCTAGAAAATTTCTTCCTCTGATAATTCTGATTTGTAAAAAGACAACTGTACTATGTCAATGAATTGAATACATAAGATAATGATACTTCAGAATACTCTATGCAATAAAAGAAAACTCACCGTTTGATATCCTTTGGTGCTGGCCTATTACCGAAGATGATGACTGTACGATGTGTTTCGATGGTGAATTACTCGCTGGTCGACAATGTTTTCGATGTCGTCTTACGTCGCCATTCATTGAAGAGGGCTCATGCGGAGGTATTGTTGGCGGCGAATGCGACAAATTTGTTGCATTTAAGGCTGAATGTTTCTTTTCTGATGGAACAGTTAGTGACGGCTCTGTCACTTTGACAGATTCCAGTCCTACCTAGAATTTAGATTTTCTTCCCTTTTATTTCCAGCAACAAACAAACTTGAGATTTATACTTCAAGTGATCATGATCAGGAGATTTTTAAGTAAAACAGAATAACTCATCATCCTAACCATATTTTCTGATAAACTTTTATGTAGAGTACTACCAGCCTCGGCCTCCTTTTGACTGCTAGCCAATTCTAGTGGTGTACGGAAATACTAAATATAATATAAAGGCCCCATTTTTAACCCGATGAAATTCATTAAAAAGCTTCATTAATGAGAGGACCAGTATGGAGGCAAATAAGCATGAGACAACTATTTAAATTGAAGAATTGCAACAGACGAACATTGATGGCAGCTACACTATCGTCCGAATTCTGACCCGTGTTATGCCGTGGAGTATTTGTGGAACATTTGGGTTCAATACTATTAGTTGCAACAGCAACATCATACGGATCGCGGAAACGATTCCGTTCATTGCGCCGACGACGTCGTTCGCAACGGCGAGCTTCACGTTTCAACAAATATCGTTGGTGATCAATTTGCTTGGCCAGTATATTTGATAAACATACGGATATACACTGCAAGCATCTTGTACATCACTCTTGTAGAAAAAATATTTCGTGGAATTTCTGCACAAGAGTGCTTACGAATAGGTCACTGGTCGTTTTCTATAAATATGGCGTTCTACATCAATATATCATAAAACTCAGAGTAAGAAAAGTCTTAACAACAATTTTCCAAAAGCAAAACACACAACAGGAATAATGACGATAGCGACAGCGGCACCAACATGCACGGCATGACTTTCAAAAAGTATTCGTAGTGGCTGCAAGCAACCTCGTGTATGCAAATCAGCTTCCAACTCCTGGGGTCGCTTTGTCTGCGCGTTTTGCCAACATTGCAGTGACCGCATCGCTGGCAATAAGGGATTAGTAGAACCAGCGGCAGCTTCCGATACCTGTTATTTTTCACGGCAAGAATTGATTTCTAATTGTCAGTACGATAAGTGTTCTATCAATATATACAGTAAGTTGTCAAACTGAATACAAGAAATATATGAGTAGTTAAGGAAAATAGTCTGTCAGGATCGAAGCGTACCACAGATCGTTTGCAGCAGCTGAATGGCACTCCACACCTTTCTGGATAAGGATTTGCTGGATTGCAATTAAACTGATCAGACAACTGCCAGTCTCGATAACCCTGTGAAGCTGATGACACACCACAGCATTCAAGCTACAATATCATAGATACTAAGTCATCGAGAACGGATGATAAGAAGACTAATATACATTCTTAACGTCACTTCTCTCTTTCCCTTTTAACCCTAAACAGCCAAGTTTCAGCTCACGAATTATATTCGAGAATACTTTTAACAACTTTTTAAGAACCATTAATGTGAACTTTAATATATAGCGATAACCACTGAAGTTTGAAAGCACATGAAATACAGGAAAAAATTACCTGCTCTTGAATATAATCGACAAAATCAGCTAAATTTCTGTTGGTATGGTAATTTTTAACTGAATAAATGAGTATACTATGTGCCGAAAGGCCTTCCGTCGTATCAGAATAGAATAACATAAACAGTAAAAATGTGAATATTACAGTGATAATATAACAGAAAAAAACACTGAGCGCGAACTGAAATTTCAAAAGTGAATGAATTAGGGAAAAAAGTTGCCGTTAGAGATTTCGAGAAAGAATTTAAACATTCAAAATACTAAAGTAAGCAATTAAGAAAACTTTTTTTTCGAAGTTTGAAAGTTTGAAAAAAAGCAAGTTTGAAGATCAGACGAACCGTTTTGAGCAATGCAACATTATCTCTCAAAGCACCAAGGGATCCCATTAGTGAAACAATACATATGGCAAGCCCAATTATGGTGAGAAGAACAGCCGGATTCAGGAATACATCAGCCCATTCAGCAATTGGCCGTGGATCTTTTATGCACAGATAAACACCGAGTGCCAAACATGTTACACCGATAAGCTGAAACTCAGAGTTATGGGTCATTTCCTGAAGAACTATAATGACTCATGAAGTATTGAAAAATACAATACATCCAGAAGTTTAACCTGATTTGGCAGTTTCCTTAGAATCAAATCAATCAATTTTAGTTTTAACTTGGAATCTACATTCCCTTTTCAGAAATCTCAAAAGATAACAATTAATTTAAAGAGAATGAACTATTAATGCCAAAAATCGAGATCCGGAACAATTCTGTTTCATTTTTTAGCTTAAGATTTAATCTTAGCTCCTTGTTTCGATTATCAATTTATCTTCTGATCTGATTTAAAGCCATCGGCAAACACTTCTGCAAACAGAGCAAGCACCACTGAATCATATGAACGTACAAAGACTAAGAAATTTGCAATGAAACAGAGCCATTTGAGGGGCGCACAGATTTCTTGGCGGGGCTTACGTTTCTTCGGTTCGTTTAATAAATGCTTGCTATGATTCTGATTGATGGCCGTCGGCTGCAGGCCAAAACGGCCGTACTCCACCGACGGCATCAGAAGACGCTCCTTCTCCACTCTAATCAAAAATGTGAGCCTGAAAAAGTCCAATTTAATCGAACAAATTCCTGAGTCAAGATTACCAGTTAAATGGCAAAGAAAATCGAATGATCACTATTAGAGAGGTTCGTCTTCAAGAATAACAATGAGAAAGGTAACAATTCCTGATCGATACAGTAGTAAACATTGTATTTACTTGACATAGCGTCATTTAGGTGAATATGCGATAAAGCTAAAAGACACATTTTCGATAGTCAGTGGCCGGTTTGTCAGGAGAATTACTGCTTTTTAAATCTGTATTTGTTTATAAATGTGTATCTGTATGTGATCCAGAACTAGTGACATTCACTTTACAGTAAACAAACATCATCCAATTAGAAAGAGAAGGAACACTATATCATTCCAGCAGGAGATAAAATTCACCCTTTGCTTGAAGATAATTTACCGAACAATCAAACTGCTCAAACACCGAAACGAAAGGAAATTTTATAAACTAACTTTGCTCTTTGAATAAACTGAGACGAATAATTAATGAAATGATCTTGAACCGATTCCTGTAGGACCTATTCATTTTATAATCGACCTAAACTTTCTGTTTCAGAAGTCATTAGTCAAATTAGTATTTAAATTGTTCCCACTGATGCTTGAGCTAGTAGGAAACTCTTTACTGAGACATATCCATTCCCGCCGAAGTTTGAAGCCACATACAATATCGTCATATATACAAGGAATGAATTATATTTATATAGCACCTGATTTAAAATTCTTAAAATATCAATTATTTTTACAGATTTTCTTTAGAAACTCAGTTCCCTAGAAAGTACAGAAAAGCCTCTGCCAGAAACAAATGTTCACTACGTAGACATTCTTAGCATCTCTGTGATCGACATGTCATTACGACAACATATTACGCTCTTTGATAATTTAGAACTAGAGATAATAATGGAAGTAGCTGTGAAAGTAATTATTATTCTTATTACATATACTTCCACTCTACTAAACTTATGGTCCAATAAACTTCTTCAGATTCATTTTCTTACAGCAATGCAAAATGCAAAATGAAAAAAAATTAAGATGAGAAAGATCAAAGCAGGAAGGTAAATGCTCTAGAATTGTTTGTGGACTTTACTTTTTTGTGAATTATGCTTCCTCCAAATGTTTGCATACTGAAGAATTATACTATTTTAAGTTACCATAGAATGCACACCATGGGAAGAATAAAAACTTAACATAGATACTGTACAAACTTTGAAGATAACGTTGACACTAAAATTTGGACTAATCAGAATGAAGTGCTTTTTCACTCAGCGCAACATGTCTCCGAAACGGTACGTTGAATGAGGGCTACAGTTAGAACAACTTGCAATAACTGTCTATTCCTGCAGTTCTGCAACAACGTTCAAGAGAGATGGATGATCGATGATCACTTTATAGCGTCACGAGGCTTGCTGCAAATCTTCGGAAAAAGAAATAGGATTTTTTCTTCAAATTTCGGCATAGCTCAATAAAAAAAAAGTTCCAAATACGGACTGCAAAATCTTCACGCTTCTTTCTTCATTCTTTTTTTTTTTTTTTTTACACATTAATTTCATGGAACAACAAAATTTGTGAGCGGTACCACGGAAATGAATTAAATTTAATATCCTCACTGACCTTCACAGATTAATAAACGAACTTATAGTCGAGCTCAAACTACAAAGTTGGAATGTTTTTTAGAACATTTCTACACAATCGCTATGGATATGATGCTGTAGAAAATGTGGAATAGAATGAATTTTTGGTTAAATTTAGAGATTTATGTCAGTTTAAAGATGCATTTAGTAAACATGCAAAAACGATGAAGAGATGCGGTGAAACTTATCTTTAAACATCTACAAAAAAAATGAGATAATATGATAACCAGCATAATTGTTCCCTGATTTTAAAATAAACTGTGAGAAACAATTACAATGCAGAAATTCAACAGTAAGCATCAGTAAACAAAGTTACCTAACAATCATATTCTGAATTTGAATGAAAATACAGTACAAAAAATTTCGGTGTTAAAATTCCAACGATTTTGTAAATAGAGATAGTGAGTGCTAATTTTATGAAGCAATGCAAATCAACGATTACTAATGCATTTTACTGCAACATTGTGATCTTCAAGTATGGCTCTGAATTACGGAAGAAATTTTTTTCTAACATATGAACAATGTCCTCTGCAACAAAGAAGGAGATGGTAAACCAACTAATTTCAAGCTCCACCTTTTCTCCTGTACAGAAAGGTAAACTATGCAGTAGAGTCACATATCGACTTCAAACCTCCTATTGTTTGAAAACTCCAAAACACTCGAAAACAAAATATGCGAACATTGTCAATTATTATATTTGAAGGAATGAGTTACGGTGTTAAGTTAGACTTGCTGAACACAAATAATATCAAGCGCAGTAAAACGAATAGGTCCAAACCATATAAAATCCGTATAAGAACTGGAACAATTTATTTCAAAACGAAAAAAGGGAACAGTAACATTGACTAATTGAGGAGTTTTGTTGATAAATTGAAAAGGATGCATAGGACTTGAGCAAAAAGAAAAAGTTGGAAGAATGGACAAAAGTGGACAGTGATATGAAGAGATAAGATCTTCCACTTTGTGTTGTCAAAATATGAAGGAAAAAATATCTTGCAGCAGTAACATTCATTTAAAAATTTTCGTTCTCTTCTTTCAACCAAAATTGCCTTTTTACAACGATGAAGTATAAAAGTCGTTTCTAACCAATTTTTTGTCATCTCTTCCTTTTTCATCTCTCGCCGCTCTTTCTCGACGACGAGGAAGGTCGAATTTCACACCGCTAAAAGTTAATCTCTCAAAAATTTCTTCTTTCAAATTGAACTGGAGAAAGAGATCGAAATAATGCTGAGTGAAGGATAACGTATGCATATAGAGGAAGGAGCAGAGAGGCACTGAATTTGTTTTTCAACATCGTTCTAATGAATGTTAACAAATGAAAAAAAGGTTTTTCTCTTGTTAACTTTACCTTAGTTGGATTTTTGGTGTGGCATTAAAATTTAAAATTGGAAGTCATCCATGAAGACCAGTGCTGATTTAACATCCACTTCCATTTCTATGACTTGAAAACCTAAGCACATCATACCGTACAACCGGAGGCAAAAAATTTGACCAAAATGATAAAAGCAAATTAAGAAGTTTGACGAAAAGATACACTATTCCCATAAATTGAAAAACTGGGAAAACGAAAAACAGGTTCCTAGAAAAAAATGATTTTACTTTTCATGATTTCATACGTAGAAGCACCGCGGGGTATTTTTTTTATGTTTTTACAGTAACAAATACTTCATCTTATTAATTGTTAACTCATTAGTTATTCATCCACACTCGAATTTAAAGTAAATGTAATTCATGATAAAGAAACTTACTACGAAAGACATTGCTGACGGTAATAAATAGAATCAAGAGAAAGTTAGCCAGAAGAGACTCCGCCGAATCAGCTCACCCATCCTCCTACCAAAATGAATTGATCGAAGAAGACTGCACAACAACAAAAACTAAATTATAAAGAATTTAAAACGCAACTACTTTCAAAATTACCGGGAAGAACTTTGTTTTTGCTCCCGAAAAGGACTAAAAAACTTTTTAGGATTTGGAACAACACACATTCGAAAAACTTTTCCAGAATGTCACTCTAGCAGTTTAAATAATGATACAGAGAGATTCGCATTTGAAATGAAAAATATGAACCAGTATGGTGCACATTAGAGGTAGTCGCTTTACAATATTGCCATCTTTACAGTGCCATCACTATTATTAGACTACGTAGCACTGCAGTTTCGAGGGCCAAATAATCAACCGCAGCGACACACTCAAATCGCGTCCCTTCTCTCTCTCTCCCCGCTTCCCTCCATATGAATCCCATATTTATTATTCCCAATATCCGAAGAGGGTAGATAGGTAAACATACTAACCATGAATAGTAAATAATCACGATGTTTCATTCGAAACAGTCAACTCAAGTACAAGGAACAGAAATCATCAGAATGCTAGTTCGAGGGTGATTCGGATTGAAAGATTTAAAACTCGTCCTTTTATGTCTAAGAAGAAATAATGAACAGATTTATACCTATCTGTTAGACAACTTTTTGAGCCACTAACACAAAAAGGCCTCAAAAGATGAATTTAGTAGGTGCTTTTGGAGAGCATGCAAGTAAACACATTTAATTTTATATTGATACTATGATGAATTGTCCGATATTTGTCTCTCTGGATTGATTATAAATTCTTCAAATACGAGGAAAAAATTAAAGCTGTGCAATAAATTGAAGGTATCTCAAGTTTACACAAATTCAAATGAAGCTTGGGAAGAAGAAGCATAAAGAAATGGAAATATTGTTTGCTACCCAAAATTACTGCGGAAAGAGAACAGAAGAACGTTTAACCGGTACGTATGGATTTGAGAGGACAAAACTGGGGCAGGCATAAAAGCGACACATAGATGTTGTTTAACCGGATTTCTAACAGTGCAGAATGCGGAAAAGAGGAGGGTTCCATTGTCCTCATTACATTTTTTCAGTTTTGTCATTCAGCAGAACTTCTGAACATACACGCGCAAAATATTTTAAAATTCTCAAAGTGTATATTGTCACTGCTGCGGTTAAGAAGCTCGTAGTTGGATTTGCGTCTCAGGACTTGGTCCATCCATTGGATGAGAACTGGGCCTCTAGGCCAATATTGCCAGTTTTCCCTACGTTACCTTGATCAGTTGCGTAGGGTGGCCTCAAAAAATAGGTAAGTAAAACTACAGCATAAGTAAGAAAACATGAAAACACTGCACAGATTTGGCATAATAGAAAATACTGTATACTACATATAAGTTCCAACCTAGTAGATTTTATACCTTGACCAATTAGGGACAAAAATTTTGGTTCAATGGCTTTAGAATTCTATTGCAATTTACTTATTTTAACTTATCAAATGATGGCCACTGTATCAAGAATCAAAGTTCGAACTGACAAATTAAAACACAACAGGAAGTTTTTAACCCTGCTGGCTGCAGAATCAAATATTCGTTTCAACGATGTTTCTGTCAGTAGAAGAAATGTATAGACGACGGGAAAAAATACGAAAGACGAAACTTCATGAAAATAAACAATTGAAAAATAACCAGGAACAGATTGGACCAGCTCTTGAATGCTTCGCGCTCGACGATGGCAGAAACGGTGACGATGATGACAGCGACACCGAGGGTGCTGCAAGTGAAGTAGGAAGGCAAAAATGAAGTAGTACTTCAAGCAACCACCCACGATTGCTTAGTGATTCATTGCTTGAGGAAAGTTTTCCAAATTTTGGCCTCCATGATTGTCTGGTCCGAATCCACTGGAAACTCCCTCTAAATTAACAAGAGAGTATGAAATCAGCTACTGCACTAATACCAGTAAGAACGAAAGGATAACGTTAATTCCGGTATCGTAAAATGAGCAAGCAAACTGGTGATACTACAAACTTAAATACAACTTTATTGATTAGTTCGGCGGTATCAGCCTGCCCACTGAGTCTCCATAAGTTTTCAACACGCTGAAATTACTGCTCCCATTTTCTTTCCTTCTCATGCTACTTTAAAAAAAACAGCTGCAGTTATGTTTCATGTTCACTTTTTTAACAATTCCAACCCACCTTAACCTTAACTGGTTGAAACAAATATTTTTTCCGGTGGCGTCTGAACACGGAGTAAGGACTAGTCCTAAACATTTCGAAAATTTACAGACAGATGGGTTAGATGATAAATCGATACCGGGCTTCGTAAGGATATTTCAACAACCCGTGACAGTGCGTAGCACAATACAGTTGACAGTTTAAAAATTTCACGAACTTCTTTGGTATTTCAGGACTCTGTCCTTCAACAAATATAGCAACTATTATGATTTAATCCGCAAAATGCAAAAATTTGATGCATAACATTTCGTATCAGGAGGGAGATAGAAATGTGTTTTTGGAAAGGCATGAAGGATGATTACGGAGTTTTTCAGTTTACCAGGCGGATATATGTCTCCGAATGTTTCAGAGAAAAGAGGTCATTCGCAGATGGATAGATGGCCTCTTTACTAAAATATTCCATCTCTCTAATCGGTCATTTTGTAGTCCCCGTAAAATTTAAAACTTACATCCAACATGAAAATTCGATTAAGCTCTACATAAATGACGGAAGTGCGTGATTACGCTGGAATATAACAAGTAGACGTGATAAAGAAATGAAAATTTAAGAAAATGAAAGCGCTCATTTACAGAATACAGTACGCCCCACGGATGTATTTTCTACCACCAGTCTCTACCATTTTGATTTTATGCTCCTTTATAACATTTTAACTAATGCGACCTATTTCCGTTTTTACTATTTTCCACATTTCATCCATCACTTCATTTACAATTTGGATTAATCTAGTAAATTCTATTTGTTACACGTCTTTCCATTTCATCAATTCTTCGTGATATCTTTGATCACATATGGCGCACATGCGTATCGAACGACGTCAATAAGTCTCATTTCTGCACTGTACATGTAACATACGTACTCAAATTTGACAATATCATTTTAAAAAAAAACCCACATTATAATGTAAACAAACGATGATTTGTTTAAATCAGTTGATGAGGGAAAATTCTTTAAAGGCGAACTGCGCGAGACTGATAACTATAAATTCGTGACATGACACACCAACAAATGAAGCAATCGCAAAAGACAGAGTGCACCATCTATCTCACTAAGGAATTTCTAAATTTGGACTCAGTTTTCTGGCTTCAATGGTTTCTAATTCTTCCATGGCAAGGCTGTATCAGTGTGATTTGTGGTATATGCTCCTTTTAAATATATTTTGAGAGATTTCATAAAAAGTTTTCCTTTTTTATCACAGACTGCTACAAAAGACTTAAAAAGAAAAAAAAATGCGATGAAAACACTATTAATTCAATAGTAAGAAATGATTGATGCAGTCTGTTTAATGAGAGTTAGAAAGACAATCTGGATGAAGCATAATATTGCGTAAGGGTATATTTTATTTTATAATTTCAATATAATATACTTGATAAATTATAGGTGTACTGATAGGGACTTCATAAGTTGAAATATAAGTATGGGAAAGCACTAACGGGTTTTTTGTAATGTATTATGGATAGATAGGACTACTGGTAACGAGGCCATCTAGTATAATTTCGGGAGGTTTAAGTTCATTATAGGAGATCGATACACGACACTTCTCCCGTTTGCGAGTGGATACGTCGTCAGAGAGAGACATGCTGAATAAACAGACTGGCCTGAGATGTACGGAAACAATTATATTCAAAGTGCAATCATAAACTACACTAGGAACAGAATTACACAAATGAAAAGTCGGAAGGTTCGAAAATGTAAGTGTCGTTATCGGGTTTGGCAATTGCTAGAAAGCCTGGAGCAGACTGCTACAACTGGTAATCTGAGCAGTGAGAAAAAGAACGGAATGGAAGGTGATTTTGCGTGTCCCATGGCTTCTAAAGCATTCCAAAGGCAAAGGTGGCGTAGATTCGAACTGGAGACAACGAAAAATGGAGATTCTTTACTTTGCTGAAATGTTCAATGTTGGAAGGTCTTTTGCGGAAGGATTCAAAAGACAGGAATCAGAAAGGACAATGAAAGAAGGGACGGAACAACCTATGTTCTATGAACGGTTCCTAATGATAATGTGAAGGGAAACAGGTACAGAGAGGGACAGAGAAAAAGGGGACGAGGGAAAGCGGTACATTCAACATTAAAGTGGTAAGAGAGCCGAGCTGGTGGGAATTTCACTTTTTGAGGTAAAGGTAGGAACAGGAAGAGGGGAAGTGCCACGGTGTATGGGCACCCTGAAAGAGAGGAGTGATTGCAAGTTGCAGAGGTGCGTCGAGAGTTGTGGACTGGAAGGATGCAGTGCCGAAAGAAGAAGCACAGTTAGCGGCGGTACGAGGATTCTTTCTATTTATGCAAGATGGCAGCAGATGCAGGAAAGGATAGAATGATGAATGGGACATCTGTTCTGGAACTGACAACCATCTGTAAGAAGGGAAGGTGACCAGCGGCCTTCTCAGCACGACAAACACGGAAACCCGAGTGTTCCTTGGAAACCCTGTCTCGCATTCGTTAGCGACGTGGCGGTGAGGAGCGAAGTGTTCCGTTCGCCATCATCGTTCTTTTGGATATCGAATGCAGTCCACCACAGACCACACGGACACGCACGTACGAACATGCGTGCGTACATATGCATATATACGTAACCGCACGGAGCTGGCTTTCGGATACTTCACACTAACATCCTGGCATTATTATTTATGAGGGTCTGGAGCAGCTGTTCTGAACCATTTCGGTTGTTGTCATGGATACGATGTGACAAAAGCGCATTGGCTGAAAATTTCCAGAGGGTAATTAACGTTTGTGATTGAGGTCACAGAAAGATTTGATAAGACCTGTTATTGAACACTCTAGCACTCCTTCAGAAGACGTATTTGACGTAGAGCTAACTTGTATTTCAGGAATAAATGAACGGAAGACCGTGATTATTAAAATCGGATTATGATGAAAAGGAAATCACAACTTCATTGTGATAAGGCATTCTCGATATTGCCGCCGTACCTTAAGTTAAAATAGTCTCGTTTCAAAGTTTTGAAAACTTGACAAATTCGGTTTGCTTTACTACATGCGGTCTCAAAATTCCTATTTTATCCAATGATTCAAGACAGGTGACGGTAGTGAGTTTCGTGAAGATGCTAGGGTTTGAAGAAACGGATTACCGGAGGTTTCGAAACAGTTATTTGCGAAATTGTGTTGGGAGAATGCATCATTTATTTATTTCTTTTAAAATAAAAGCTCGGTAACAACTTCATCTAAGGGAAGTAAAGTTTGGGAAGCTGGAATTTACAAATAAACATCGATATCGGACTGCGGTTCGGAATGTTGGACATTTCGCTTACATTCACAGTCTAACGAAAATAAGGTTTGCTGTATACTGCTCCTGTCCTCATCGAAATAGACAAAATGCCATGGACCAATTAATATATTAAAACTGAACGAAGTATCCTCACTATAAAATATAGTGTTCTGTTGTGACACCAAGCTAGTGCTACCCAAAAATGCTACAGTGAGTTTCTGCGCTACAGATGGGACGGAATGTCTTATAGTGGAATGGAAGGAACTTATACTTGAATAAAATTCCCGCAAATTACAAATAATAATAAAATTGATAACAGGATTTGACACACCTTTACATATTGTTTGATATAGTAACAGTAGCTGAGGGAGCAGGAAAAAAGTAAAAGAGGAGAGAGAGGCTTCGCGCGTAGAGGACAGTAGTTAAATGCTTACTCCTTCACGGGACTTCCGCTTCAGTGAAATTGATAATTTTTTTGTAAAAAAAATTGGCCTTGATGGCACTGCGGAATATCAGAAGAGCAGCAGGTGGCAGTGGTCAATATTCCTTCATGAAGTTTCACTGAACTCCCACCATTTCATCAGAGTTAGAACTTAAAATGAACTGAAAAAGGTTTTCATCTGTATTGTGATCCACCTTGCCCTTATCTCACTTACTAGCTATGGGTTGCGTGAGAACGTTCATGTGGTAACAGCTGTGAAGAGTTATGCAGGAGACTTCCGCTTCCTTTTATCTTCTGATTACACTACTTGAAATGGAAGGAGAATAAAAAGTAGATTTATCTAGTCAGGAAAATTTATTTTAACGATGTGAATTTGTCAAGACCATTTTTATGAGTATATCACCTAAACTGTGTCAGACAGGAAAGTGCGGGAATTTTTGTTGGTATTTTCAATGACAAATCGCAGCAAATAATAACTGCTCTGTGCTCTTGTTTTCAAAAATTCATCTATTCCATTTTGGAATTGATCAAATACAATATTTTTCTTTTTTGTCATTTTTGAACCCCAATTTTCTTTCCAGAAAATTTCCTTCTTCTTAAAAATCTAATTCAACAGTTCAGTTACTTATTTGCATTGTCCGTGAACACTTGAACTAACTCCCATAATTTCATTACATATAATACCTAAAACTGAGAACTGAAATTAGAAGACAAATTTTAGTGATGAGGTACCTAAATCGCCAAAAGACATGACATTTGGTTGTCAGGATTCGAAATTTCTTTTTTGAACAGACCAGACAGGGCAACAAATAGTTTGGAATGATTTCAAGTTACGACTCAAACCTTTGGAAATTAATGAAATTTATTACGAAAATTTCAAAATTTACAGATCTCTGTAATTACTGCTCCATAAGAGACCAAAATTGTATTTAAAAAAAAAAAAAAAAATCCACTTCTTTTCACAATGCACCAGCGAAAATAGCGAAGAAAGCTACTTCCACATCTTTCAGTGAAATGATGAGCGATTTTAATTTCAGCCCTAGGAAAAAGAAGAGGTCATCACCACACCAACTGTTTCAAAGAAAAGGCAAAATAGAAGAGAGAGGCGGACAAGAAGGCAAGAAAAGTTTACTGAGCTGAAAAACTTGTTTTCAGGCAACCTACTTCTTTACCTTCAAATTTTCACTGCCTTCTGTAATAAAATATGATGTTGAATAAATGAATATGGTTGGCGATGAAGCGACATTTCCCTCACTTTATAAAAGTATTCAAAATTTTGCACTGAACTATTTCTTGCTTTTCATATTGTACTGATTGAAATAGATGTGAAGAGTAAGACAGTAAGACTGGAAACGCAGAGGGAAAAGTTTTCAAAGCAAGCGAAAAGATCTGTAAAATTTTATTATTCTTAAAATCCGCACAAAACAGTAGCAGACAGGAAATCCCACATGTTTGAAAAATTGATTTTTAACTTGGTTTTTGTAACAGTATTACAATGATTGACTGTTTCTGTTCACCCGAAACTTTCCATGCAAAAACCAGTGATATCAACGTTCAAATAAATAATCTTTCAAAAGGATTTAACCAATTTTCAAATTAAACCTATTTTTTACGGAAGGTAGGGTAATGATTACAATGATAACTGTGATGTTACAAAAGAACGCAACAAAAGGAACTAAACACTCGAAAGTAATAGAACGGTCAAATTTATTTAGGTTGGTAAACTGGAATTTTAATAATCGGACTACATCTCGAAAAACACGAGCTGTAGAGGCATTCAAGATTTTTTTTACATAGTGAAGATGAAATGGAACTAAAGAGATTTTGAATACAAATAAGCTTTTACTACGTAAAGGATGCGTAATGACAGCAACATCAAAAAGAAGTTGAATTGAAGAATTTGACGTGCTGAAACCACGCAGCCATCTACAGGGGACGTTTGAGAGACAAGGTGAATATGGATGCGACCTTGCAAGTGCGTATATACTTTACTTCTGATTTATTTTTCTGTTTCTGTTCTTTCGTTTGTCTGTACAAATTAAATGAGAAAACATGCTGAATTTGCAAGCCATCATTCTTGACTAACTGAGATAAAATTTAGCAAATAATGCTCAGAGAAAAGTGGATAGAGATGCTAGACATTTGAAATGGATTTAGTATTTTAATTTCTCTGATAAAATTGAACAAATAGGAGATCGTTTTGGTCGTTAAAGCAATCGTTAAAACAAAAAATTCTTCCTGAAATATTTTCCTTATCATTTTCTGATAAAATCAGTTAGAATCCTTTCCATATACAGAAAAAAAAAAAAAATTGTTATTAACATCAATTTTCATTACAGACAAGCGATAGCGAAGGCGTTAAAAAAGATTCGCTTACATCACTGTTTTTATTAATTGAATGGGTCCCTCAACTGACGGGTGCAATTTTATTATCAGAATTTTAATGATGACAAATTTATCAGAACATTCGATCTTGTTCTCGAGATCTTCTTCTCTTTCATTTGATGTGAAAAAATGTTCCATGCAAACTGTTGTCAAAAAAGCCATTTATAAAAATGAAAATTCGGATTTTTCCCACGTTCCACTGAAAAACCAGGGAAAAAGTTGAGCTAGAAATCAGAGGGAACAGGAGCGATCGGATCGAACTGAATTCGTCTTTTTCAATTCATACACATTAATCCTCATACCTTCTGTCTCTTCTACCACTACGAGTTCTTCAGAACTAAACCCATCGTAGGCGCTCATGTCAACTGACTCCCTTATACGGCACAAAAAGCTGTTTTCTTTGCATCACTCTTAGGCTTTACTAACAAAAACATGTTCCGAATGCTGTACTCAAGTTTAGCGCCCTCAAAAAAAAAAAAATAAGACTCTACATTAAAGAAAATTTTGCTTCACCGATTGAAGTTAGATAATCTTGGGTAACAAATAATTTAGAAAATCCATTTACAATGTCTCCAAATCTTTAACTCCAATGAAAATTCAGTTCAGTGGGAGTATAGAGATATGCTGGCATCAAATAGTTCGCAAAAGTTAATTTTACCTTTATTTGACTGGAATATTGAACTACAGAAAAAACCGAACAATTAGTGACTGTACGCACAACATCTTTGTAACCGGCAGCACTCAAGAAATTTTGTTTCTCTGAACATCAAAATGATTCAAAATATTTGTTTAGAATGGATAACAAATTTAGACATTAGAACAAGACTGGATGAAAGAAAGACACATTGAACAAATAAATAAGACGAAAATAATCTGATGAGCATCAAAAATGAACACAACAGGAAGTATTGGATTTGCTCATACTGCCGACAAGGCATGATTAAATCTAAAACCTTTTTTAACAAAAAACACAACAATGCCAAGCTAAAAACCTGGCCTTACAATGTTAAAAGTTGAGCAGTTCTAATCTCCCGAATCGAGTCTTCGAGACATCCTTTCGAAACCTGTACAACTTAAGATACTCTGAAATAAGTATATTAATAAAAGGCTAATATGAACAAAACAAAACACACTAGTCAACAGGATATTTGATGCTACGAATACGAAATTTAAAAATTTTAACGCCAGCATATTACAACATTTAAATAAATTACAACTAATCTTCCTGGATAATGTGAAATGATAAGCGTAATTCGAGGAAACTTCAACCAATTTTAGATTACATACCAAGGACCATTAATTAATTTAAAATGTGAAATAAGACGAAAAACACAAAACGAAGGAACTTTGTAGGAACCAACTACAAAACGTAAAAATTTTATACAGATGTTTCCTGTACAGATCTTGCGGTATCTACAATAAATCCTATGAACCTATCGGAAAAATTCACGCGAAATTCGCTGAGGTAGGATCCATGTTCCCACGTTTAAAAGTTCGAAACAACAAATAAATTATCATCTTGCAGTGCTAAAAATTAGGATCCAGCTATCAGTCAGTGCTTTAAAATATTTGGAATAAATAGAGCAGCATCAATAGGTATATTTTAAGCTAAAATGAAATAAGATACACAAAGCGTTACGCAAAAAAACAAAAGCAAGACAATTGAAAGCTTAGGGATTTTGCTTTATAAAAAGAAACCAAATGAAGTTGCTTAAAGAGATCATTAACCCAGCGATTTTCAACAGCTCAACTGATGTACTGCCAATTGCACAGGAGTAAAGAAATTCGATTAATGGTCGAAAAGAGAAAAAAAACTTCCCCCCCCCCNGTGATAGGGTGAGTTAAAGGTCCATCAGAACAAGAAAAAAAGCAAAACATTATTGGAAACAAGAAATCTATTACACGACATACGACTTTTCGGAAAATTATTTTTTGATTTACTGACTATCGATTATGATTTGAAGATGAATCGACCGGATCTGAAACGGGTGTTTCAATGTTAAAATTTTGGAGGACGGATTCGCGTTCACGTTCTGCTACACCCAAAATTTCTTGCACAAAGGCTCCCATCGAAAATCTGCGATCATTACGAGCTTCATCAAGGAATCTATGAGCCAATAAATCCGGATACTTCGGCCTGTTATTATAATCTTTCGTCAAGCTGCAAAAGAAACAAGGAATGAAATATTTGCATGAATCATCGTCAAAGACAAAATAAACTAATTTTCTCGGTAAAAATTGAATATTAAAATTATAAATATATCACATACCACTGAGCAACAAAATCCTGAAAATTATTGGTGAATCCCAAACTGTGAGATAATCTTGGTGCTGGCTCATGAACAACCTGCTTTAATTGCTCAAATGGTGTTTTCCATTTGGAATATGGATGGGATCCTGAGGCTATCTCCACCTGAATTCAGTTCAGATTACAAACGCGGACGAAGTAATAGGGGGATTTAGTAACTGAACCCTAATAAAGCGAAGAGTAATCAAAACATTTGAACAAAAAAAACATGTAATTTGATACACTAAAATAAAAGTACGTACCAGAGTAATACCTAAACTCCATACATCGGCTCGAACATCATAAGCAACCTTCTTTTCACCCTCAATTCTCTCCGGTGGCATATAAGGTTTGCAACCTGCATTTACCGTTTTTGCAACCTAAATCTGATTCTAAACAAAGTTTGAAACAGTTTAAGAAGAAATGAAATTCCTTTTTGACTTCTATCAGTAATAATCTCCAAGATTGTCCGAAAAACCTCAACCAAAACATATTACTTACTGAATTTGTTAAATGGCCTGAAATGCCGAAATCACAAATTTTCACTGCTCCCTGCTTATTAAGCAATATGTTTGATGGCTTTACATCGCGATGTATTAGATTCATCTGCTCTTTCATGAAATTGAGCCCCTCAACGACCTGTAGTAATGCGTTTTTTTTCAGATTTTTGTTCCTCTACATTAAGTCAAAAAATGCAAGATTACTGTAAAGATGCCTTAAATAAAAAACTCGTAAATATGCTTTAGTCTAACAGAACAATAGTCCCAATACGTAACTCACCGAAAGAGCACATTTAGCTATAAACATTTCCGGCAAAGGACGACCAGAATCGAAACACATTCGATAAAATTTATCCAGTGACGTATCCATTACCTCCATGCAAATCCACACATCTCCTTCACGAAACATCGCGCCATAAAAACGTACCATCTGAAATTTACTTCGTAACCACTATATTTAATCTGCAAAATTTTTTTTTGGAAAATATGAAAAGCTAATGGAATATGAAACATTTCACCATTACTTGAAATATCAATCCTCACAAAAACAATTCGTTTAAAATCATAATAATACCGGTAAGTTGGAAGTGTTAGAATTACCTGCGGACAGCAGTCACTTTTCATGCAAGCTTGTAACTCTACAAGCATTCGCTTCTGACTTTCATCGTTTATTTGGGAATGGATACGCTAAAACAAATTAATTTTGAGGCTTCATAATGCGAATTACAATTTCACTCTTTTAATTTCGAAACAAGAGTTATCTATCGTAAGAAGTTCGCCATTATCTTAAATCAACCTTCACAGCCATAATCGTATTCGTTTGACGGTGACACATTTTTTCAACAACTCCATATGCCCCCCTCCCAAGCTCCTCGATCTTCTCTAACTCTTGAGCTCGCACCTGAACCTCTTCACCATCCTCTGAAAATCTGAAAGTAAAAATGTAAAAAAGATACTACACCAGAATTTATTGCCTAACACAAAGGCGAATTCCATTATAGTGCATTTTCTTCCTTTTCTAACTATTTCGAGCTTCAAGCGCACTTTTTAACAACCACTGAACAAAAAAGTTGACCATTTCCTGCTTAAATAATAGCCGGTTCAGAGGCTTCCCTGCTAATGAAAAAAGCAACAGCGAATTCATCGAAAGCATTAACGAACTAGTTAAGGATTAAAAACAGAAAGCACGAATGCATAATTCAGCAAATAAAGGTTTATTCTCAATTAATATTCCAACAATTTAAAATATATGTGAATGTAACTGGGGATATTTGTTTCAAAAAAATCCAATGAAAAGAAAAAAAAAAAAGGAAAACTGGCAAATGTACAATGAATACATATAACGACACTGATTTAATATTCATGTATAAACCTTACTTCATCATGCATTTATCGTCAAGATCTAAATTTGGTACACTTTCTGGTTCGGGCATTGTGAGGCGTCCTAGCTTACCTTTACCTGCAAAAAAGTAAGGCAAAGAGAAAAATATTTGTCTTATTTAATTCATTTAAATGCAGCCATGATACCACCACACTGGGACATCTGGTGAAGAAGTTCAAATATCGACAATCTAAATAACGGTTGCATCAAACAAAATGGCAGAATTATAGCTTTCACGGAAAGGCGATATGTGACCACTCAAACATTGAGAGCCTTCACTATCGGCAAAGCGTTGGTATTGTTTTCAAATAAAGTATTTTTATGTGAGCAAATAAATAAGTAAATCAAAACCAAATAAGTTAAAAATCGCATACTTGCAAAACGATTTGGCATTGTCGTTGATTGGGTGGTTGGAGAAACTGACAAACGACAAGAGTTAAAATTGAAGCAGTCTCATTTCAGCAACAAATTAATTAAGCAGAAAATTTGTGCAGAACTAATCCAAATTATGTTCATTGGTATTAGACGACCACATACCCTGAAATTTCTTATTTTTACATTAGCGTTGGAATTCTGGATCATGTCAATGACCATTAACCCAATTATCTGTGAAGCCGATGGAGAATACCTATCTTACGGGCCTTTTTTCTGCTCTTCTTTAACTTCCATATTTCTCACTCATAAACTATCTGCGAAGGAGAATAGGTACTGGGAAGAAAGAAAAAAGTTGGTTATTCCTCCTTTCTATGTTTCGCTTCACTACAAAAAGGAATTCGAAAAACTGTTGAAGTTACTCATTGGGCTGAAGTGAAAAACAATAACAACGAAAGGATAAATTTGAAAAGGAAAGATCTTTTAATAAAGTTGGATATTAAGAAGGATGAGAGTAAGAGGAAGATTAAATAATGGTTGGACTCTCCAAAAAACATCTTTTTCAATGAAAGGAGACAGAGACATATTGGAATGTGGGTACATTATTCATTTGGGCAAGCTATGAACGTCCCTCATTTTGCGACAGATCGTGTGAATTCTGTGAAAGAATTATGGGTGAGACATGCCATTCACCGAAAATATAAGCTTTTCCCGCGATACTGTAAGTAAGTGTTGCATAATAACGCTAAATAATGTGTTGTATCAGTATTTTCGACGTCGCCGCCTGATTTCTTCGTAATAGGGCTGAGTTCACACATAGTTAGACTCAAATGGTAAGGAGGTCTTGCGGAAGTACCACAGCCAGAGCACGGTGAAACACATACATACACACTGCATATACAGAACTTTCAAATGGTCTTAAATGCTGTCGGGGAATGTCGTTCCCAAGCTGATTACATCAAAAACATTTCGACTCTCACTTCTAACAACATCGGAAACACCCAAAGGCCACAACTCATCCTCCCCCTTGCCAAATAATCTCACCGAAATATTGAGCTCTTACAGCTTTCATAGCCGTTCTCTCACAGCACTATTGCAAGGAGGATTTTCGGCATGTCCAAACTTTCGAGTGCCGGGTGTTTGAGCTTTATTCACCTGGATAACTGGAAGGTAGCGATCGGAGAGCAACACACAACTGTGTGGTCGGAAATCTTCTTGCCGCTATTTTCCAAGTAATGAAGTGGACCGTGTTACGGTCTATGGAGATGGGTGTTTTTTTCTAGTTTGGAGGGCAAGTTCCAGACAAAACAGCGCAGAGTGGTAAACGGCAGGGAGAAGGGAGCTGTTATCACTAAACTGTTTCTCTTCGTATTATATAAGTAAGGTACATCTCATTGATGTTCTTATTAGTCGCTGTAATAATATTTTTGCAACGACGAAGAGTAATTTGTTAAAGTAGACTTTGCAGTGTCATAATTATATTATAGTTAATGTGATCTCATCAGAATATACTAGTACGAAGGCACAGTTACACAAAATTCACAGGAAGATGCTAGACCCCCATTCTCCATATTGTCTTTTGTTTGACAATCTTGTTGACTGATTAAAGTTCAAATTGTTGGAATTCTTCCTAAAAATAATAAATTGGAGCATGAAAGCAACTATTATGTACCGTCTGTATACTTCGCTTTTTCCAGTTTATCTATCAACACCGTTAAATCATCAGAATTCGCACCTAAGTTTATTGATGGTTGATGTAGGCTCAAAACGAGCGGTAAGTGTTTTATGCTTTATTATCCTTCCCGCAGGAATATAAACACATTACTGTTTAAGCCGCTTACTCCCAGTCTTTACTTCATGACACTTTGGATTCTTTGTAATCTTTCACACACTAAGTGGTTCCATGTTCATTGGGAATTCACTTTTTTGCAGGATGTTCAGTTTACTTCTGGCTTAAATTCAGTTGATAGTGGTCCTTCATACAGTGAAGCAGTTACCGTTACATCATCAACAATTGTAACTCCGGTTGGCTTGCAGAAAGAACCTCTCTCACCAGTTTCCGAACGCTACCGCCTTAAGAAGTTTCACTTGCAACAAAAATACGATTATATTTATATGGTACTTCTTTGGGTAGCTTATCTTTCACTGGACTATTTTCCTCTTAAATCAGCTTTTCAAGACTCTCTTTTGCACAGAATTCACCTACCCTAACTTGCAATTGCTGATCACTTCTTTCTTTACTAAATCCAAAAAAGTTCGATACCTACGAGTAATTCCGGACTTTTTTCTTAGCTAGTTTATACTAATTAAATTTAATATGCCTTATTTTTAAGTAATCATTTTTCACATATAATTTCCGAGAAATTTTCAGTCTAACAATCGGTTACGCAATCGATTATATCACATTAAAAAAGAAATTAACCACCTGAAACGTCTAAAAAGGTTTACTTTGTACACATTTATCAGCCCATTATCTATAGCGGCAATGTTATGTTTTTAGCTGTCGTTCAAAATAAGTTTGTTTTCACGGTATGTCAAAAATGAAAAGAGAATCAAGAACTATTACGGAGATCAGGTTATTGTTCAGAGTACTCTGTCAACGATTATTTACGTTTCGTGACCCCTTTATGGATTCATGCTTGGAAATTCCGGATAATGATCCGACATCGTCAACAACAGAGAAGATTTCAAACGATGCAATAGGAAAATTCTCTGGAAATTCCAAAAAGAAGAAAGCTGCAGAAGTTAAACGAGTTAATCAGGTTCACCAATTTTTTGTTGTTTTCTAATTCCAACTCCGCGAATTTTAACAACAGGCTCATTTTCCCTCTAGGGATAGATATAAATGGCCGATTCAACTGGGGATAACGGAGTTCTGCATCACTAGCTTCAAAGAAATTACAGAACTGTTGAATCGTTAATGCCTGGTTAGATTTTTTTGTAGAATCTCAGATCAGCTTGCAGGAAAGCTAACAGATGTTGCTTAGGTGGCTAAAATAATCAAATGCGGTATCTTCATGCCTTTTAGACCAACTTAGGTAGTAGGAAGGGTAAAAGCAGAGATGGCCTACCAAAAATTCCAGGTGCAAGGTTGCCGAAGGATTCCGAATGGGGATCTCATATACCTGCAGTTCGCTAACAAGAGGTGAGAATGTGGTTGCTGCAGAAAAGTATAGTGTTGTACGATATTGTATGTTTATGTAAAACTCATCTCACAGGAGACATTAATACGATTTATTCAAAATTGAAGTGCGGTATTTTTCGTAGCTGAAAGGGAAGGTTTGGAAAGTGCAGGGTCTGCGGTCATTAGGCGCTGGTCCTCTAAAACTATCTTATGTATTCTGATTTTGCCGGAAGTCAGTTTCTACTCAATGAAATTGAGATTTTAAAATACTCGGAATTACCAGAATAAGCTTGCATAAAGTGAAAAGTTTTTCATGAAGGTACTATTCTGGCAATTAGAGAGGTTATAAAATACAGCAGTATTAAAGGAAAAAAGAAATGATACATGTCTGGTGATTTAGCAAGTAAGAATTGAAATGCTCCGAAGATCCGAAAGAGATAGGATCTACAAAAGACGAAGATTCTTGTATAACACTGGCGAAGTTACCGCTAACCTAGCAAGTATTGGCATCATGAATGAAAACTCTAGTGTTTTCGCAATAACATAATGCCTTACCGAATCCAGTTAAAAGCAGACAAGAATTCGTGTTGATGCATAAAGGTTTTCTAATCCAAATGTTGTTCACAATTGGAAGTCGATGGTTTAAGACGAAAAAGGTGAACTCCGGCTGTTTCCAGTATGTTGGATTGTTTTAGATCAGTGACATTAGAGAATATAAATGTTGGGATCTAGTTTCACTTCTGTTAACTTGGATAACTGCTGAGAGGTGAATCCATTGCTTAGATTCCAGACTATACTTTTAGCAAGCAAATGAAGTGTCTTCAATGGTAGAAATGGCAAAGAACAGCGTAATATCAATAATAGACTCAGTTATCACTGAATCTCATGAAGAACGTGTACGTGCTAACCAAAATTCCAGTGGCCAAAAAACTCCTCAACAGTCTCCTACTGTGTTGGCTTTAAATGAAAATGTTCGAAATAGAGTAGGAAATGTGGAGGTATGTATTAAATTATTTTTGATGGTTTAATGCTCTTGGGACTATTGAGGAGGTAATTTTTTCTTTTTTTTTTTAAAGTTAGTTTTTGCAGTTCCAAAGTGCCGAGGAAGACGAGCCAGCCATTGAAAGGATGCCACGAGCTTCATCTATAGACCATTTACTGCCTGCTGATCCAGATTCCGACCCCAACAATATCCTTACTGGATTTGGTGAAAATCTAGAAGAAAATTTCATGGCCGAAGATTAAAATTTCTGATAGCCTGTAATATTGCTGTTTGCTATGGTTTCGGGATTTCACTTATTTTCTGAAATAATAGAGAGATGGACTGTTCTGTCTATACCTCTGCAAAACTGTGATTTTAAGAAAAGTTCATTGGTCATATCCATATATCTCGAAGAAGAATTATGACATTGTAACCGAAATTTTGTTTGAAATTATCAATTTTATATTTAACTGATCACTGTCTCATAAGGAAGCGTTAAAAGGGAAAGGTATCACTGGATTATAATGAACTTCTGCAAATGCATCACAATAATTGGAAAATACTGAGGAAACTTCCCTTGATTGGTTCGCCCATAGGGGTTTTTTTTTATTACTGTTTAAAGGCATTGTTTGTATTTTCATCTAATATCAAAACATTTCTCATATGTAAACGTCAAGTTTCAATTTCTTTGCAGCTGTGCTGTGATTAATTATAATTGGGTGGGAATTAGCATTCTGTGTGTGGTGTTCTTTTGTGCCATAAATCAGGGCTTAATTTGTCGTCCGTTTGTTTTAGGTGCTAGGCTAATAAATCATAGCTGCTTTTTGTAATATGTTGGTTAGAGTCTTGATACGACAAGCTTTCGTGAGTAAATAAATAAATGTAGAGAACAGCAAGGATATGGGAGTGTCACGGGTGTGAGTCCCAATCGGCAATTTTCGTTTTCCTTTTTCAGTAAGTCCAATTCGAATATTGACTGTAGTTTTCTTCGACATTTCGAATATGTGTGCTTTGTTTCCATTATTTTTCCTTCGCTATATTGTTTACTTCATCGAGTGAAATGTTTGAAAGATTGTTAAATTTGTTGTAATCGGTTCTTTTTTTTTTTTTTAAATCACATTTACATTTGTTTGCTTGAGTATAGAAGACTAATGGATTTCTTGTTCGGGCGGTTGTGTTGTTCGAAGAAGGTTTTATATCACCTCTTCCATTGTTGAGGAAATGGCTTTTGAATTCCAAGATCAGTTGTAGTGGTATAATTCCTTAGCCGAGTAATCTGTGTATTTTCTGTATACTGGCCTAACTGGCACTTTTTTTAGTGCGTCGGTTGTGCTCTACAGCACAGTTTATGTACCACGTAGATTTGCTGCTGACAGTTATTCGGAAAATTTCAACAGCTGTTGTAAGCCGGAAAATGAAAGTTATACCTGTGGCAGCTTTAAGTGATAATTATATGTACCTTCTGGTCGATGAAAAGACCAATAATGCGGCTGTCGTCGATCCGGTTGACTTGGAAGGGGTGAGTTTTCAGCATTCTGGCTTATTTTCACTTTACCGTCTTTACTACACAGATTTTGGTTCGGTTTGAGGAAGTTGGAATTGGGGGATGATTTTTTCTCGCATAGAATTCTAGATTTGAGTTGAATGAGTAAAATAATAAATGCTTCCAGATAAATAAAGCTGTGAAGGAAGCTGGTGTGAAGCTTACTTCTTCCCTGGTTACTCATCACCACTGGTACGTCTTTTTGCATAATTGTTAAGATTTATGATCCGAGAATTTTATTATAGTAAATTTCTTGTCTTCAGGGATCACGCTGGTGCCACAAAAGAACTTTCTAATGTTTATAATGGATTGTCTATCTACGGTGGTGATGATCGAATTATAGGCATTACAAATAAAGTCAGGGATGGTGATACCTTTAAGGTGTGTTTCGGTTTTTTTCATGGCATTAACTTTGACATAATCATCATTTCGGGATGGGCTTCTAAAACTTTCACGTTTTTAGTGCTGATTATCCAGAGTGCGATAAGCTTTTGGTTCACCACTTTGTTCTGGTAGAACTGGTTAACTAGTTGAAACTACTACCGATATTTTAAACCAAATGTATTTTAATTATTTGAGTGAATACGTGAATATCTTCGTTACAGATTGGTGAACTCGATGTGAAATGCTTATGTACACCTTGTCATACTACTGGTTCTGTCTGCTATTATGTCACTGATCGTAGTGATGACAGAGTAGTTTTTACCGGCGATACATTATTTGTAGCAGGTGAAATTTCGTGTTTTATTATAAAAACGGGTAACAATTTTTTTGCGGTTAGAATCATCGTTTGGGTAGTTATTTGTGGCACATTTTCTCAAGAAAGTTATAGAGCCTCACAAAGTATAAGATTACACAGAAAATAAAAAATGGAAGAAAGAGAGTATGCTGAAAAAAAGTAATGAATTTCAAGTTGGTAGTGTCCACGGATTTTTTGTTTATGTTAACTTATAAGGTAAAGCTGATTAATTGCATCTTCCGTTAATTTGTTTTTCCTTCTATATGGGGGTTTTTTTTTTTCATTTCCTTATGTAGGGTTTTTTTTTTTTTCATTTCCTTATCATCCCAAGTTTATGTATAAAAAAAAATCAATGCACTATAACACAGTTTTAGAGCATTCTTTTTCCGCTGATTTTGTTTCATGACATTTTGTCTGAGTGTGGTCTTTTTGTTTCAGGATGCGGACGTTTTTTTGAAGGTACTGCTACAGAGATGGATTCTGCTCTAAATGACAAGCTAAGCAGTTTACCAAATGATACAGTAAATTATTTTATATTAAATCTGCATTTTCCTGTGGTTCATTAATCATAAAAATTTTTAGTACTAGACGTTGAATTGTACTGGAATCTCAACTAATTTATTTTAGAAAGTATATTGCGGGCATGAATATACTGTTGATAACTTGAAATTTGCACTCTCGGTTGAACCGAAAAATGATGAAATTAAGAAGAAATTAGTTTGGGCAGAAGAGCGACGGAGGTCTGGTGACTGTACAGTTCCTTCAACAATTGGGGAAGAAAAACGTTTCAATCCATTCATGCGTGTCCAGTGAGTGTTTGGTAAAAAAATTACAGTCAAAGAATTTCCAATAGATATTGAAAATGCGATGGTAATCAGTGTACTACAGTGTGCTATCAAAGAACCATCGTTTTGAAGATGATTTAACTTTCATTTCAGCACAAGTGAAGAACTAAGAAACGTGACGAAATCTGCAGATCCTATTACTATAATGGCAAAGATCAGATCCATGAAAAATAATTTTCGCGCTTGATATTTTCTTTCTTATGTTGAAGTTCGGTACATTGTATTTACTTGCATAAATATGTAGTTAAAATTATCAGATTCGGTTGTACACGAGTCATTAGATTTTTCGTACTCGCTATAATATGACGAATAATGTGTTGGTAATAAACTATTGGAATTCAAAACTCTCTGTTTTCGACATTTCCTAAAGACAATATATTGACTAAATGGTAGCGAGTCCGTATTTTAAGAATGGGATTTGATGCAGAAAGTGGTTAACTGCAACTACAGTTCAGTTCAGAGAATTTGATGTTCTCCTGTGCATAATTTTGATATTGCAGTTAGGTAACAAAAATGTATTCGACTTTGAATGTATTAACGTCACTTCCTTTCTGGAGGAAATTTGTTTCCGCATTTTTAGTTCTTCGAAGTAGTGTGCTGCTGTGGCGGGTTTGGCACGCCATCTAAACTGAACGAAAGCTTGCTGTGATCCAGTGGAGCTTGATTATACGAATATCTGAGACATTAGTCATTCATAAAATCAAAGGACTGGAGCTGTGTTCCCCGTTCTATTGTAGTATCAACATAATCAATGTTTTTAGAACTCTTTCAGGCGAAAGGAAAGTGAATAGAGGAGCGAGCCATATAGGAAATAGAAGGGGAGGAGTACGACGGAGAATTCTGTGACACGATCAACTTTCTTTGTGTTAAAGATTTTAGGGCGGTTAATTGTCAAGCGACACCAGATTTGCCGTCGACATCCAACTGCGAAATTATAAAGGCGAGTGCTCGCTGTTTCCCTTTCGTAGATTCTGTTTTGAATGCTCATTTCCGCTTCACGTAGAAGCTGTAAAAACACACTCGAAACAGAGATCTTGGAGTGCACGTTCAAGGGAACTACTGATTACCATCCATTGTTATTTCATTGACCTATTTTACATTATGTGGTTCACTCGCTTGTTAAGGGCCCTTTACGAAATTTGCTCAAGTTCGGTTCGGAAAAGACAATTCCGTGAAAGTTATGGAATTTGAAAAAATTCAGTTCTCTTCGTCGCATGTCCTGAATTCGGATTTTTTTTCTACGTCCGGTATTTCTGAAAAAGTGCTGTTTTACAGAAAATCTACTTCTGCAGATAAGTATTCCCTTTCCAGCTTACTCCATGCTTTTAAAAGTAAGTGGTTACTCCAAACGAGCTTATAAATCTATTAACGATTCTGAAAAAGAGTATATGGTGTGTTTGCTTATGGCGAATTTTTATATATCCGTACTCCTCCATTTCATTCAGAACGAGTACATCACTACCTTATTCCTTCTTTGTGGCCTCTTGAAAAATGATACGGAACATTATTATATTTCATCTCAACTTTGTTGATACCATACACAATAAATTTTTTCTTGTTAAATGATAAATGTTGTACTAATTTATCCACTTATACAAACTTCGTGAAGAGCTTCCTACCACTTTCAGTAATACTCTCCTCAACCACTGTTACTTTTACCTTTTCCTAACTAAACACATGAACTGAGGCCATACGATTTCTTGGAATTTAGGCTTCATTAGTTATGAAGCGCTGATTATCTGAGTAGCTGAAATTTTCTCAGGAAAACAATATCCCAATATCCAGTTTTTTTTCTTTGCTCTTCTTTAAATCATATTTTCATTTGAATGTGTGGAACCAAGTGTAAGATATATTTGAATTACAAATATGCGATCTCTAACATCCCAAAGTTCGGATTTATTTAATCGCTTTATAAGTTTTTTAACGTTTACGGACAATCTGTTCGATTGAAAAGTGATTTATTTCCATGAAGAACAGGGAATAGTTAATTTTCATGAATTTCAGGCTGTTAAAATACTCTCTTGGTTCAACTATATTGCCAGCTTTAAATTATCTTGAAAATCTCCCGTTTCTTCTGAACTTCCCAAAATACGCGCAATGAGAGTTCTTGACCGGTGGACAGCCTACGGTACATTTGGAAGGGCAGTACGACTACTTTTCTTCAGCACACAACTTCTTTCACTTGTAACCAGTTTTATTCCATGAAAAATTTGTTAATTGAATTTTCACAGAACTTACAATGAATTAAAAGTATTTTATGAAGATAACAGATTTTGTAGAAATTTAAATTCGAGTTGACAGTTGTTTAAATACATATTTAGAAATGTACTTAAAGGATTGGAATGAAAAAATTTTTCCCTTCTGCAGATGGTCTTATTAGCGGTGCTATTATACGGTTGTTGGTTAGTACTCAATCGAGCACAGTACGCAGAACTGCTTAAACCGAGTTTATATGTGGATGTTGCTCGTATCATGATTGTTAGTTCAATATTTGCGTTAATCAATGCTACCGTTTCAATTTATGCTATAAGGAAAGAAATGCGATGTTTCCTATATTCGGTTTGTTCATTTTTAAGGAAAAGGTGAAAGTGATTAATATTAATTCGATAAAAATAGAGTGGAGTAGTTAAGTTCGGGTCTGGTAAGAAGTATCGTATATACATTGTAGGCCATCGACAATCGTAGCTAATTTGGAAAAGAATATCACTCACAGGGTCATTTCACAACATTATTACAGCAGTTTCTCGTTATTCTCAGCGATTTAGATTACATATAGCTTATTAGCAATAGGCATAATTTAAAGGAATAAGGTGTTTTGAAATGAATTTAGAGGAAGCAGTGAAATTATTTCAGTATGTGCTAGCCAGTGCAGTGATATTTGTAATGATGTTTATTGGTGGTATTATGGGTTTCGTGTTTAGACATCAGGTTTGCCGTTTTTCTTTTTTTTTCAACACCTTGATTTATTCCAGCTTCAATGCTTTTATTTCATCAGCATTAGTTTGTTTCATTTCATTTCACCAATATTTATTATAGTTACAACATAGAATACCACTTCATCTTAAAATGCTTACATCACTACGTGAATTATATGGACTACCGGAAATGGAGGAAATCACTTACGCTTGGGATCAATTGCAGAACAATGTAAGAATTGTATCTATGGTACAAAAAGTTTCTTCTGCTTTCCATGATTTTTTTCCCAAAAAGTTTTTCGAACTATAAGATCTCCACTTTAAATTCTATATGTATTTAAAATATTGTCAGGATGAATCTGAAATCGCTTTTTCTTTAGTTCAGTTGTTGTGGAGTGAATGGTACTGATGATCTCAGAGTTTGGAAAACATCTAAATGGTTTATGCACCAAAAGGAGTCCAAGCAGAAACTTCCAGTATCATGGTCAACATCTTGTCTAAATATTATTTAAAATCCTGATCATACTTCCAAATAAGACCAGTTTAAATAGACGCATACCTCAATGAAGTCTTCTTTTCAATTTTTATTCCCTTAGTAAGATCGAATTAAATGCTGGAAATACCATTAAATTTGTCCTAATACACAAACTTATAGAGCTAAAGTATTTCTAGCTGTATAAATGAAATGGTACAACGCTGTCTGGAAACAGATCTGTATCATCCAGATGAAACGGTTGTTCACACGAGGACATGCTATATGTCATTAAGATCGGATTTGTTAAAGGTGATGTATGTAGCTGCTTGGCTCCTCATTACCGCCAGTATATTCATGGTACGATTCCTGTACTAGCTTCAACTAATATTTTATTCAACCATTTAACATTTAGTTAGAAATAAACTGTTGGTTTCTAACTAACAATAGAAATAAACTACAAATTATTAAAAAAGACTTATTCATCTCATGTACAGCTAGAATTAATTTGGGTATACGCACATCACATTAAGTTCTTTATTTTTGAAGCTTAGCCCAATTGATTCTTTAATTTTTAGACTTTTAGCTCTTAAACCTTCGCTTTCGACTATATTTCAACGTTTTTCTAGATAATTCCTGCTTTGTTCGCAGGAATTCATGCTCGTCTCATCAAGAAGTAGTCAGCATAACTTGCTGCCTGTATCTGGGATATAGTGAATAAGACTGCTTTACGATCGATTGGAATAATATTGTTTCGTCTTAAAACATAAGACGCTGACGTTGCGCTAATCTGTAATTATAGCTTTGAAATTCGCAGGTTCAATAAGCAGTAGTTATTTTCAGGCTGATATATATGCCTTTATATATATATATATTTTATATATATAAAGGCCCTTATATATATATATTATATATATATATATATATATATATATATATATATATATATATATGGCCTATATATCAGCCTTTATATATACATATATATAAAGGCCTCACAGTGATAACTTCCCAAAAAACAGTAGTGAAAAACAAGAATGATTCCACGAGTGCTATTTAACGTTTTTAACGTTCACTTAAAATTCTTTTTCATTATGGCTATCAATAGGCCATCAAAAATAATCTGACAACTCTCTATGCATTAGAATGGTGCAAGTTGCTTAGAACTGACACTTGAGTCCATTATCATCTGTATTTTTCATTAACTTATTTATAATTCGTACTAACTTGAACATAAAATGTTATGTACTGATGATGAATTCGCAGAAAAATGTATGCCATTTTAATGGAAGCAACATAAAAAAAGCTATCCTAATAAAGTAGGGCAGCTTTTTATAAAAGAGTTTTTTGTACTTGAAATACATGGACCTTTATACTTTTTGATTTACAGTTCTCTACATACCCTGTTTGGAACGAATTCATGTTGATCATTCGACATAATGTAGAGTACTCTCCACAAAACAATAACTTTATATAGCCGAGTAACAAATACCAAAAAAAAGAACCCTCAAAATGACAAAAATGTACAAGTCTCTGAGCACTGTTTCATTTAATCACTGTCCTTATATAACAGCTTCAATGATGAGAATAAGATTATCGTAGTCTTTACTTAGGAACATACTTCGATGTAAAACAAATTAATGTAATGTTAGATATGACGTATAAGGAACGTACAATCATTTTCTGCGGTTAAAACTACATGGAAGAAAACATCTTATGGAAGAGAGATGTCATAAGGTACAGGTCGCTCTCAGTGGTAGTGAAAAGGTGTCAGTAGACCTGTAATCAGAGCATCAAGGAAAAACAGTATTCTACCCAAAATCTTAATTAGATGATCGGTTGAGGGCAATATTCGCTACTAGTCGGCTCTGTACTCAGAATTTTTGGATCTCCTGTAAGCCATGGTGCATCAATATTGAAATGTACGGGATCGAAACCTGGTATTTTCTAAAAAAAAAGTATATATATATATACATGTAACATTATTGAGAAAATGCTATTTTAATTATAGCCCTCTACAATATGATTATTTTTATGTCAAGTTCCATTAAACTATATATAAGGCTAAAAATGTGAACAAATCAGTTAATCATCTAACAGATGCATTATATTATTATGCGTTAGATGTTATTCAGATATCATTGCAATCTTTTATGTTGTTAAAAAGAATTCAATTGAAGGAATTTTAAAAAGCTGAAAATTTAAGAAAAATTTACTTTCCACTTTGGAGAAGTTAGAACACCTATTGTGGCCATACACACCAGCAGCTAAAATTCCGGGAAATTAAATATAATAAAACATCAAAAATGCAATGATGCAATGAAGAAATGTAATAAAACGGTTATATAAACTGAAAAAACCAAAAACAGCGCTAAAGTCATTCTGACAATGTAGTCCTTTTCTCATTAAGCGGGATATGATTCTTAAAACATACAATGTGAGTTGAAATGTACTCCTATTTAATTCACCTGGACCAACACATGACAAAATCCTTTTATTCGTACTTCCAGGGATCCATTACATAATGAATGACCATTTCGCTACTTTCGCTCCAGGACCGGATTTCGCAAATGAACAAATCAGCAAGTAAAATTTTCAAATTTTGAGGGATTTTGAGGTAAGTAAACGTAAATGTACCAAGTAACAAACGAATAAGAGATATGTAGTAGAGGGGATCAACAGTATTGTCCAAATGTACCATTCGTTTCCCAAACGTCCAATTATGTAGTCCACGAAGAAATATAAGTTGATAAAAATTACGATACACGACACAATTAGTGCTAACCCTTGAAATAATCTGTAAATGAAGTTTAGGATAAAGAAGAAGAAAATGAATGACCAATAGTGAACTGATTAGGGGGTGGGAATATAAATGAAAACAGTGCAAAAGTTATAAGACTTTCTAAATTCAAGGAAGCGAAGGAGAGCAAAGGAACCTGGAATTGCGAAAATCGAGCATAACTTTCGGACTAGATGTGAAGGTTACTACCGGAATAAGCGCAAACGGCAGCTGCAACATTTGAACGCAGTTTAGTAAATCGTTCATTCCCGTCAGGTCCCGCACACTATTTATACGCAATGCAATCAGTAGTGCTGGGACAATTGTGATAGTACGAGTAACCAAAACTCGTTTCCAACGAGACCAGCGTATTTGTAAGAAACCCTGGAATGTGTAATTTTAAAGATGTATAACTATAACAAATTTCTTATCCATAAAATAGAAATTATATCAAACCAAAACTTAAATACACATACAAAACAGATACCATCATCCGTCAATCTTAGTAAATCAAATATACCTCCATGACAAATTGTCCAGCATAGGTGCCAGTCATTGTGGAACTTTGTCCAGCTGCCCAGATACCAACAGCCCAAACATACAGAGAAACCAAGCCAAACTCACAGCCAAGAAATATACCGCCTTTGTATAAATCTGATTCAGCAGTTTCATTGTTGTAAGGAAACGCTGAGGGATCCATGATACCCTTACGTTCATCACAATTCTCTCTCTACAATATAAGTTTAAACGAAACTGAACCAAATATATTAGGTAAGCACAGTTACACAACAATATACCAACTGCTGGGTAACAAGTTATAGACTGCAAACTTCTCATTAATGAGGACAAAACAAATCTTAAAATATGAATGTAAAACTGTACAAAATGAAACTAAGACATACTACTTGGTAATTCGTCTTATCATATAATCCATGTGCAAAAACGGCAACGACGAATACATTGATTACAAAACTACATAATAAGGCAACACCCGATTCGATAAAGAAGTAGAAATTTGCTTCTTGCACATTGGTCTTCTTTTTTCTATTTATTTCACGACTCTAAAAGACAGAGTATTTCAGAAGCTACAAATTTAAATACCACCTTGGAACTTTGCAGTGGGAGACAGAAAATGTAAGAAGTTTGTAAAACGACTTTCGGACTTAAACTTGAAGATAAAGAAACCTTAACAAGCGCAGAGTGAAGGTATAAATTATGAGGCATTATGACTGCACCAACAATACTAACAGCAAGCATAAACTGCTCACGACCGCAGCCTTCGCACCACGGTAAAAACATCCCTTTGAGGATCAAGAGCTGGTTCGGCTTTACTACTGTGTACTAAAAAACACATTTTAAACAGATATACAGAGGACATCTACCGAGTCATTAATTATTTGGATTCTAAGAAAAAAAAAAAAAAAAAACTATCCAAATTTACGAAATTACAACTTACTTCATAACCGAAAGTAACTGCCATAATCGCAATCAAAAAAGCGAAAAAACTTTCCAGCTTCCGAAAGCCGTAAGTATCCAAAAATAAAAATAAAAATGTGTCCAAAACAGTAATGAGAACACCCACATATAAGGGAATACTGAAAAAGCATACGACTTTTTTAAAACATAGAATTTGATGAATGAACTATAGATGCATATCTACTTCTGAATAACTCACAAGCCTCTGGATAAAAGGTAGAATGCAATTGATGTTCCGATAACTTCTTGCATATCACTTCCAATAATTGCGATTTCAATCATTACCCATAAAATAAGCCGCGGTGCTCGTGGATAATATTCGTAAGCTACCTAATAAATGATGAATTTTCGCTTCATGCTTGACTGAGCCATAAATAGTTATGAAATATCGAGAAAGAATAATAGTATTATATCTTCTGATACCTCCTTTGTTATTTGAGGAGAGGAAGAGAGAAAAGAAAGATGAAAAAAAAAGAAAAGAAAAAGGAAAAACTTATTCACTTCTGACATATGCCTTCCACTGACAACACCAAGACGAGCAGATAACCTCTGCAGAAAGAAACCGATAATATGTGCTGAGAGTAAAACCCATAGCAGCTAAAACGAAAGATTACTTTTCATTATAAAAATTAATTGAAAAATGTTTCTTGATAGTTTTCATGAATCAAGGACGAGATTAAAATCAGTGACTGGAAGAAAATTATCCAGATTTTAATTGTCTTATAAAGAAGTAGAAAAAAAAAACCTACTCGATACTGAGCTTGTGATCCTGACTGCAAGTCACTTTCAATATTTCCTGGATCCAAGTAGGCTATGCTCATCAAAAAACCCGGGCCAGTAAAGGCCCACAATTTTCGGAAACTGAATTTCTATAACATATATTTAACGACAATCAAAATGATTAAGCTGAAACATGGCATTTTCTCTTCACTGCTATACTATCCGCATTACCATCGAATCTAATATGGAAGTAAACTCTAAAGCTCCTTCACACTGTAACAACGTAAATGACTGATTTCTTTATTCCCGCTTTTTTCAACAATTTTATACATTGACTGCACAAACAGAAATTTCGTGATACCCTGGGATAATCACTACTGACTCACCGAATATGGGACATCCGGTATTTGGACTCGACGTTCAAACATCCCAGATTCTGGATGGATAACATCCCCTGCACTTTTTTCCGGACGTACCTTCCTCGTCATGGGATTAGGATCTGAAATCATTACTGTGGAAACAAACACTTCATTTGGTTTCGTTACTTACGTTTATTTACATTTATTATCTGAAAAAAAAAAAAACGGAAAACCGGAAAGTGAAGTTTCTCATAAAACAATCTGAAATCATAGCGAGTTCAACAAGATGCATTTCAACAAAAATTAAGCACTGATGTATTTGGTATGTTGAAAACTCTAAAAAGTTCCAGTTTATTACAGAAATTAATGCATTAGATAAGAATATTTTCAAGAAACAATAATTAATACTTCATCCAATCCCTACCATTCAAAAATCAAAGGGCCACTTAAACAAAAATCCATGAAGACTAAACATTTCTGAATTATATCCACAACAACCGGTAAAACTAAAGTGTTCCTGTAATAAACATGAAGTACGTCTAAGCATATATAACTATTTACATGTCTTCCAGTAGATACAGCAGAAATAAAAAATTTGTTTTTGCATGGGAAACTGCTATTGAGCCTTACATTCTACAGCACCTCATCACAATGAGAAGACCAGAAGGTTGCGCATGCTTTCTGCCTTCATTTGAGGGATTCAATATTCACAAATATTCCGATCAACTAAATGCCCTGCACATGTAAAAAGGATTGGAGACAAATGAATCGTATTTCTTTCCAAGGAGCAAGAAATAGACGCATACGCAAATAGGAAAATCGGTCAATCACTCAAAAGTATTCAACTGTAACTCTTGATCAACAAAAAGAAATTATTTCGTGAGCATTTTTAATAGACATTCAAAATGACGCACTGCATGTTGTCATGCCATTTCATTTTAGCACTTTAATAAGGTAAACCACTCGATCCGTTCAAGCATATTAATGTTGTTGCCAAACAATTAATTGGTTTGAAATACCAAATCAAGAAAAAGTCTCTGATTCAAATCATTTCCTATGGAAAGATGCAAATCACAACACAAATATTTTAAAAACTACAATCAAAATAGAAACAACAATTCTCCAGCTACTTTAAATGTATTCGGACCACCTCACCAACAAGTTTCTAGAACAAGACCTCCAATCATGTGATGAAAAGTCATGAAATCGTACCGTAAAGCTTCGTAAAAAGAAGTAATTCAATTAAATCAGAAAAAAGTGCCTGTTTATCACTAAAAAATATGGAAAACTAATCAAAAACAATGTGTAAACTCTTCCTGGCATTACAATCATTAGAGACATGATTTATAAGGTAGAATTGAAAGGAAATTAAAACTGTGAAGAAAAATGTGATAAAAAATACACCATACTAAAGAAAATATATAAGCAAATGGTAACATCACTTCAAGAAAATCTTGCAAGAAGAACAAATAGAATCAAACAAAGAAGCACATTCTACATTATAAAAGAAAACAACGGAAGGGCTAAAGTTTACTGGGATGTCTGCAATAGTTAGTAATCATCAAAATGGGACTTTCACAGCTTTTACGCAGTCAAAGGGTAAGAGCTGTATACAATGAAACTGCTAGTTATTCAGTTTCTAATGCCATAATTTTAAAACATGACATCCTGTAAAAAATGACATTATTCCTGAAAGAATTGCAGGATATGGAGCAAAGTCCAAGGAGTAATTCTACAACTTCGAAATATGACTAGAAAAGAAACAGTTGGTTTTCTAAACACAGAAGCAGGACCCACAGCAAAAATTCAAGTTTTTGAAATTCCACCTCATGAACTGAAAAAAAAAAAACCTTCTAGCAAAATAACTGAAACTTAAGTAATGCAGCTCCATAGACAAAATGAAGAGAGTGGAGATTGATAAGTGGTTGCCCCTTCTTTCAGTTCACCATAAAAAAGAAAGAAAAAGAAAAATCTAGCGTGGAAAACTACTGAATCTGTTGAAAGATTCAGCACAAATCCGAAACTACACAAATGAAATTTTTATTTGAGGATGGCAGCAATAAATGTTCATGTACAAAGGTTTGCTAGGGAATAAAAGGGAGTAAAGCAGCTCGTAGACAGTTATGAGGATAAATTAATACGGAGAAATTAAAGGCAATAGATAATACGCTCGTATTGTACTGATAACGACAACATAAAGTGTGAGGTATTCATGAATGCACTAGTATTGCAAAGTAAACAGTTTTAATAGCTTATATATATATATATATATATCCAAAAAACACAATATATTTGTTCGTTTCTCCCGATTTAATCTTTGATTTATCACCTACTCGCCTCATTATTTGTTTCTTTATCCATAGTTTGAAAAGTTATCCATTAATTTGAAGCTAACTTTGAAAAGATATTCACTAATTCAAAACATAATACATCGCACTGATAATAAGGCACAATGGTCAGTGAATTAGGGGTTCGAAAAAATATATATGTGAAGTGCCACTCAGGTCAATTTAACAGCCAGAACTGGATTTTTCTTATTCTTAAATAATTCGGAAAATTTGGCATATTTAGACGCTCTCTGGTCTTTTCCATATTACAAAATACCATTATAAACTGACATTTTCCACTGATTAATTTTTTTCGCTGTAGAAAATAGAATGAAACTATTTTACGGTCACAGCAGCAATGTATTCAAGGCTACATAATTGCGAATTCAAGTCTATATCATCACTAGCCAAATTACTACGAAGTGCCCGTCTTGCCAGATGGATATTTCATAATAAGTATTTCTTCCATAGTTTAGTAAATTGAAAAAACTAACCGTCATCATCACTTTCAGTGGTACCTCGGCCAAGTAAACTTACTTCTTCACCCACTTCGAGCAGACCAGTGCTTCCGTACATTTTCACACCTTACGTCTTACCATCGATTTATTCCCTCAAGTCCTGGAATGAGGGCATATTTTTAGAAATTTACTGCGATTGTAGGGAAAATAAAACAAAGCAATCTGGTCAGCGTTTTGAACGCAAAAACTTCTTTTGCGGAAAATCTCAAGTATATCTCAAGTCGTACAAATTACGGGGAAATAAAGACAAACTATCATGCAGTAGCTGTAGCGTACGAGAGCGAGACACTTCATATGGAGAATATCAACCACCTACCCTTATCAATGTAGTACTACCTTGGAAATCAAACTTCACAGGCCTCTTCACATCAGTGATTACAATATTAACTCACTTGTACGAGTCTTTATTTACTGCACAATTTGCCTCTTAATTCTGGAACGTAATGAAGAGTCCTACCTATATGTTCCTGGGTCAGAATACGACCTGACTTATATTGGACATATAAATTTCCATTTAAAGCTTCTGGTCAAGTAAATGCACAGTAACATCCATACATTCTTGTCAGGCAACAATAGACATACAGTAACAGTTGCGTAAAATCGATTAAAATTGTAGTAAGCATATGAAGAAAAGCTTTATGGAACGAAATCATGAAGGAATAAAAATTAAAAAATCCAAACTTTACACCACTGGAAAACACATCACTGGTCAGTGAGAGATCAGCAGCTACACATGCCGTGCTTTACATCATCGGTGAATATTCTAATCATCTCTCACAATATATCATGCAGAAATCACTATTATACATGCAGTAAAATGAATTTAGTATTTGAAGCAATCGCATAAAGGTTCACTGCGGAACAACCACGCTAAACGTTACAACTGGACGAATTCTATGCTATCATTTGGTAGACGTAGGGATAATTCAGGTAAGATTATCATATCGCATGAAAACTTTATCTTCTGAGCTTCTCAGATGCATTTTGCCCTCACATTGGATAAAATCCAGCTTTCATGACACGATGATTTGGAGATAGCAGCTTTGTGGTGCAAAAGGGTTCTTTCTCTTCAACCCCTTTGAGCAGACGCCAAATATTGGATATGTAAGGCATTTCAAGGAAAAATTTCTTAAACGCTTAAAATTCAAAGAATATCAGGATGTAGTGATCAATGACCAATAAAATGTTCTGCATACATTTCATACATGTATTCTCAAAAATAAATTGTCAGAAAACGAAGAATAGAGACGGTATATGATTATGCATCAGTAAGCTGGATGATTACTGCCAGGTACAAACAGTGTCACTATAAGAGAGCATGTCACGTTATCGCATGGAAAATGCATGCAACGCAAAAGAATGTTTCTTCAGACTGATTATAATGACTTTATTAGTCGTAATTATAATGTGTTTTTCCTCAGTACGGATTCCATCCTGTCGAATCAAATAACATAAATGGGATCAAGAAAAAGCAAGAATCTAAAAAAGATTCAGTAACACTAGAGAAAATTAACAGCTGCATTAGATCTGACCACTAGTTTCATTCAAATTTTATCGCAATGGCTGTCAGAGACGTTCTCCAAATGAACACACTGAGCTGTGCTGAACGAAATATTGGATATATTTTCAAAGAAAAACACTTAGCCGAAATACCAATTAAGGATGATCACAAACCATCGCTGACAAGTGATTCCCCTATTTTTTGAACTTTATATACCGGTTAGAAGGTCAGTGCTTACTTTTCCTTTATGAATTTCTAATGATATTTAAAAACGCTACATCAAGAACACAGAATGTCGCTCGACAAGTCGGACATTGAGCTTTGCCAGGCATCCACAATTCCGGACGATGTGGATCTTGTTTAGATGCAAAAATAAGTCCCATACATGTATCGCACCTGCAGAGTGTACGTACATGACTGTTTAAGATTAGATGACTAATACAGTGAAATTTTTAAAAAATTTATTTCAGATGATTTGTTTCCAAGAAAAGTTTAACTAAGAAGTAACGAGCACATACCACATCGGCCTGCAGTAGCACTGAGTGCAACGGGGTCTGGATCTTTCCGCATCCATATTATGCATGGCATCTTGAATATCATTTAGGCATTGTTTCCATAATTTGACATTTGACATCTCGGTAGAACAACCTAAACATGGCTCGAGGCGCTGAAAAAACAATGCAGTAGTAATTAGCAAAATCCGAAAATGTTTGAATATTAACAAAATCTTTATTAACTGCATTTGCATTTTGAGGTGTTGAAATTGAACGCCTTAACAGGGGGCCGAACAAAAAGTGAAGGTTAACGTTGAAACCTGAGGACTGGAAAGAAAGAAAAAAAAAAAAAAAACCATACAGAAAGCAAACTGGGGTACTGCACTTAAATATATATCATCAGTTTATGTATGTTGGTATCTCAGTACAAGAAATCGGAGACAGTAAGCCAAAATCTACATCAGCCTTCTTTATCTAAGGTAAAGGGCACACTGATAAACAATGCAAAACAGGGAACTAGAATCTGCAAAACAGTGAGCTAAGACTACTTTAACTTTGCGAAGCCTTCATCACTTGAATTTAGGAAAAACTCGAACTGCTATTTTGCGTAAAAACCAATGCTGACTTCTGGTTCATGATAGTCATATTTCGGATTCAGGGTAATTTGCTGTGTGAATGCCTCAACAAAACGTTCATTAAGTGATTGTTTCAAAACCACTTCTCGAGCCATCGCTATGGGTTTATCTAGCTTGTTGCGAAGATCGCGAAATGATTCTGCACGTACTCTGGAAATGACAATGCCTTTAGAATTAGATTATTCAGAACACTGATGGGCATCAAGTCATTATTTTTTAACATCAACGACACATGGATAAGTGAGAAATCCAAGGGTAAGAATTTAAATTTTTCGAATATTCTTTAAATGATAAACCCACCTAATAACAAATGGTTTGAATCGTTGTGTTGTACTCTTTACGGATATACTGATGAATTGTGCCGAACCGCCGCTTTGAACATGATGAGAAATCTACAGAATTCATTTTGTTTATATCTACAGATAAAACAGAAACAATAACCCTCAGCATACCGAGAATTCGTTTTGCATCCTCTGTGATGAAATTATTACAGATTTTTCTGTTATATTACCCATTTTAATACCTAAAATGTTTTGATATAATCAGAACTAGATTGCATAGCACCATAAAAAAGACGGAATGAACGCAAGAAGAAGGTGACAACAAATTAACGAGGAAGAAAGAGGTAGATTAATAAAAAAAAAAAAATGATAATACCGCGTGTTCGTCAGCTCTTACAACTTCTAGTGATACATCGCTTACTTGAGCACAAGTTAATGTATAGTTCGTAATATTCAAGATCCACGAAGAAGTCATTACGACACGATCAATACCTGCAAAATAAAATATGCTTCTATAAAATGAATAATTCATGTCGAGATGAGCGGAAATAAAATTTAGAAGTCAAAAAAGAGGCGCTGCATTAAATTTGTACAAATACAAAATAAATGTAATTAAAAAAAAAGAAAGCAAATGTAGTGAAGGTACTTTAAAATAGCAAAAATAGATAAACTACTATACAAAAGAGAACCAGAACCTGTTAAAGTGATGCTTAATGTGTCCAACATATTACGATACTCTACATTGATTAATTCGGCTATTTCATGCCAACTGTTCCCATTACTACCAAGATAGCGTTTCAAACAATTCACAGTCGGATGTTTATCAAATTCGCTCCACCAGTGATATAGCATTATGAAGGCAGCGACTGAAAATCACTCTAAAAGATAATACCCAAAGTTAGGAGAGGAAACATATGGAGAAGCACAGTAATAATTGGTTCAACTGAAACAAATGAGTCGGGCCGACATTTCTAAATTTGTACTTCATTTTCGATTATCATAAAAGCTTCTGCGTTATGCACTTCATCCTTTGCAAAATGAAACGTTTTACGAAGTTACCTTAGAAATTCACTGTTACACAGATACAGGGGGCCAGAAGAAAAAATACTACCTCCAGCAGTGACGATAGATGCATGGGCCCCAAACTGCAAAATAGTTTGTGGTCTGAAGGTAAATATTGTTTCCCGCAAAGCCATAGATATGTAAACAAAGTAAACTGCAAGTAAGCAAAAGAAAAGAAGAAAAACAGGATTAAGTATATAACCATGATTAGCATGGCTGCTATACAAGTCCAATCCCATTTAAATATGTGTGTGTACTAGATGTTCTGAAACACAAGAAAAGGTTTTGAAAAGTCACTTAAATAATAGACTGTCAAGATCATCAAATACATTCCTTACTTATAAATTAATAAACATGCTGATCATCTCACTGAGGGACGTGCAGTAGATAACTGCAAAAAACTTACATAAGGGTGAACAGAAATGTATAAAACGTGTCAACACGGATCTCCGCAAATGATATCTAACAAAGTCATCTCGTTCCATACCCAGATATCCAGAAAACAAGGTTTCGATAGTAAAGCCTGCACGTTGAAACTCTACTGGTGGGTACACCATGCACAATGTAAATAATAAATGCAATATAGTATGCAGCAACAATTCCTGCGACTCTGATGTCATATCCACAAAACTAAACTAAGCATAAGTTTAAAGCAAATAATTTGGAAAATAAATAATTTATATTTCCAGCTTAGCCATGAAAACTGCACCGTCCTTCCGAAACAAATTTCACATAGAGTGCAATTAAATCTAAAAGAAAAACAAAACAAGCTAGTCAACTCGCAGAAGACCGTTCGGGATCTCAGTTTTCATAACAAGCAAATGAGGCGCAGATACGTCACTTCAATGTATGGTCAGGTAGCAGTGCTGTGAGGGGTTTGCGTCGTCGGGGGATAGGTAGTGTTGTACAGCCACCTGGTAGATTGCTTTTCAGAGGTGAGGTGTAGGGATGTTAATGTGCCAAGAGTAGCTGCAGCGCTGCTGCAACTTCAGCAACATCGCTGTTAAAGTGTACATTAGCTATTAGTACATGACAGAGCTTTCGTAGTCCGCGTAATCTCAAACATATAGTTTACATCCTCCGTTCTCCTTTTGTTCTGTTTCCGATTGTCTCCAGGAACTTCTCTTCAGCATAATTTTATTAGTCATCACTACTTCTGTTAACAAGCCTTTTAGTTTGGTGAAGACTGGTGCAGTTGTATTGTAAATGTTCATTCAATTGAGCCAAATGATGTGTTGATTTGGTGTGAATTATTCTCGGCACAATTCAGTAAGCCACTGTAGTTACGTTACTTGTCACCAAAACTCATGACTGCTCTTTCCAGTTAGCGCGATTTTCCTGGTTCGTACCGTGTTTCCTTTCTAGATAGAAAATAGAAATTGTTCTTGTAACTGTTTTCTCACAAGTGTATCTCATAGATATGCTAGCTAGCTGCATTGTCCTATACCTTTGGTTATGTGCAATGCAGATAACCTTTCCACTTGATTTCTTTGTAGCAGGCTAGTGAAGAATTAAGCTCTCAGATTTTAAGTTCAATCGTAACACGATCTACCAAGTCGTAATTGTCGTTTGAGAACGCTGAGAAGCAAGCCTTTAGTCGATGTGGATGAAAGAAGGTTGTTCTTTCGTCTGACCTTTATTATCATACCAGTTCCTCTTCTGAGTATTCTAAGAAATTGAACAGCGCAGTGAATTATTCCGCCATAATCGGAGTGGGTTTGAGACAGCCCAGTTAGCGCGATTCGCTTGATCCGCTAGCAGTAGAGTAGTTTACTACTGTCCTAGTCCTTAAAATTTATCCAGATTGGAACAGAACAACATTGATAGGGTAGAAATTATGGTGGCACCCAGGAAGATATGGATGAGTATATTAGGGCCTTACCCTTCCCCCTCTACACAAATTTCAGCCTCACTCGTTGGACGACTGGCTATTTATCAGTTGGCAGGAAGTGGTGCTAGGCACTATTTCGCGTAGACGCACGAGTCAGATCTCTGATGCACATCGAGCGGAGGAGGACGCTGCGTTGTACGCGTGGTGTGTACAGACACTGGTCACTTGCGGGAAGTTGGGGATGGAGGTGGCACGGATTCGTGGCTGTCCAGAAGTAACGGTCATGCGGCCGATACGACCTTGCCTTTCCTTACACTTACATTATACACTGACGCGACGTACTAAGTGGTCTAAAGAATGGAAGTCTCACTGGATGCAAAACTGTACACGTGAAGTATAAACATACGCTACACACTGGGCAGGCTGCTATTGTGTTAGTGAGATAGGAGTCCTTCAGCGAATGAACAATCTGTTTGCCCGAGGTTATCTCATTCATTATGACGTTTAATGGGTGTTATTTGATCAGACTGCTGCCGAAGAGGTGCAAGGAATGGCTCTAAGTTTGTTGCGAGGTACTGTTCCTATCATTTCCTGTTTGCAGCAGCAGCAGCAGCAGCAGCCAAGGATGTCTCGTGATCCATCACACTGCACTTCACACTTTCTCTTTCATTTTGGAATAGCGGGCTGGCTTCGTCCGGTCTGGCTTGAATATATTAGTATTCCTTCATTTTTCATTTCTCACTCGCTTGGCAAACATCAGACCAAGAACAAACCTGCTACCGATTATTTTTTTTTACAGATTGTACGCACAGTTTTAGAGGCTGGTCTTGGAGAGGTTCTTCGGATTTGTCACGTACTAATTCCAAATAAGATTTCTGAAACGAATGGCGCGCACAAAGCAAACAGCTCGAAAATCGACTGGTGGTAAAGCTCCTCGAAAGCAGCTTGCCACTAAGGTTGTCACTAGTTAGACCATTCGAAAATATTGTACAAGGATATTTGGTGGGGTCTGATAACGCTACGGAAGTTGCAGCTGGATTTCTGGTGTAAGGAACAAAGAGCATCGAAACTAAAAACTTTTTTGCTTCAGATTGCATTTTTTTCTCTTCTTTGTGTCAGTGCATTACATTTCCACTTCCTCGATCAAGAGAGAAATTTGAAACTATATTACGATGCATTTAAACCGTTCGGAAATATCTGGAATTCCCTATTTATATTCAATTTTACATGAAGGTTTAGTTTTTTTTCAGGCAGCTCGTAAATCAGCTCCTTCGACTGGCGGTGTGAAAAAGCCTCATCGTTACCGACCTGGTACAGTTGCACTTCGTGAAATTCGCCGTTACCAAAAATCTACAGAGCTGCTCATTCGCAAACTGCCGTTCCAGCGCTTGGTTCGTGAAATCGCCCAGGACTTCAAAACCGATCTCCGATTTCAGTCTGCTGCGATTGGTGCACTTCAGGTATTTTATTTTTTTCAATACTTCATTTTATTCCCATTTTTCACGATTATTTTATAACAGATACTTGGCAGTCGCTGTCAAGCTCCGTGACATACTCGCTGGATTTGATCTATAATTATACTGCTTTTTAAACTCAGTTCGGATTTTAGGAAGCAAGTGAAGCTTATTTGGTTGGACTTTTCGAAGATACAAATTTATGCGCCATCCATGCAAAGCGTGTTACCATTATGCCGAAAGATATCCAGCTCGCACGTCGAATCCGCGGAGAGCGCGCTTGAACGCTCATGCTGAAAGCAAATAATTGTACAATTCATTCATTACCTATGTTCCTCAATCTACTCATTCTAATTTTTCGAATTCCTTTTAAATTACATTTTGCTCCAATGCAGGCATTTGTATTAGTGGAAAGAACGGTTTCTCTCCCTCCTTCCGCGCTCTTTACCAATACTAAAGTACATTAATAAATCACCGTTTAAGGAGAAGTGAATTTTGGCATCTTTTTATCATTATCAATTCCAGATCCTAGTTATTAAAATAACTGGAAAAACATTTTCTCCAACGGCCGGGAGTCAGTTGCATGACAGTTAATTATATAAGTTATAAGTCACGTTTACTCGATCTTTTTTGTTTTGTATTCTTGTAGCTTGTGACGTGTCCTGAAATGCTACCAAATACAAGGGTCTCTTTAGTGCGTAATATTTAAGTGTGTTTGGTTCTATGGGCTACAACACAGAGCTTTGTCAATTTTTTTCTTGGGCAGTAAATGGAATATTTTAGTGCCATCACTCTTCTTCATTTTTGGATTTATTTCCTTCATGATGCTTTTCCGTATTTAGCTTTCTTGGACACGTCAGTTGAATGCAGTATTTATTGGATGCATTGCATCTTTCAAAGTTTTTGCTTGGATCTTAGTCAACTTATTTGTCTTTTTCGTGATGGACCTCAGTTACCAAAACTATTATACTGCCAATTTTTTTTTCTTTCTTTTTTTTTTTTTTTTTTTTTTTTTTGTTGTGACATTTTAATTAGTTATAGAGGAACGTTATTCATTCTTTACGTATAGTGAATATATAACGATTATGTGCAAAAAGTTTTGCAAGAACAGGCCAGAAGGGATATTGATGTAATTCAAGTTTCCCGTCATATAGGGGGAATCAGTGTGTTTCATAAACTGTACTTTATTTGTTGAGCATAGGTTCATCCCCGTGTGAACAGATTAATGCCTGCGGCTGCTTCCAGAAATTGCCGTCTTGAACTTAAAGCAATCTATATAGCTATACCAAGGGACAAAGTTATTATATTCCAGCTATAATGTCTTGACGATTCATATTAGAACTAATAAGCTAAGGCATGTCTCAAAAATAAGGCATCTTCCCGATCTTTTCTCGCATAGAACACTTTAAAAAACGTACCGAAAGATGACTAAAAATTGTAATTCCCATTATTCAGCATACGCAGTTTCGAAATCCTGATTCCCTCAGTATCTCTCTTATTACCATTTGTAGTAATTAATTTGACTTCGTAGGAGCTTGATCTTCTAACACATCGCATAAATTCTACGAAATCCCAATCTTGCAGCGGACTTTTGCTGCCTTCAGTCATATAAAAGGTATGACTGTAGCAACACAACTTATAAGCGATTTGTCTGAGAAAACACCGCCACACAAACGGAATTTTTGGCAATTATTCCCGGGAAGCAAGTAGTCAGATGAGAATGGGGTGTAAATTTTTGTAGTTAAAAAGTACCATGTAATACACTTTAAACGATTAGTGTGTCACAACATATAGCCAGCTTAAAAATACAAAGAATCAAAACGCGACGTCAATAGTTTATTTTTAAAGTAAACGATAAAGTATTCCAAATATGGGAAGACATAACAACACAGGTATTCCTGGAACTAAATCTGTGTACAGATACCTGAGCTAATAAGAGGCCAAGCCTAGCTTTTTGATGATCCCAATCATCAATCAACAATGCTTCATGATCTTAGCTAATTCTCACCAGTAGGAAAGCCAGTATAGCGAAATGCGAAGTATATATACTTATTTTCAAAAAATTTGGCTTTTGCAAAAAAACATTTTAAATAACCAAACCTTCAAACTTCCTAGGTGACATCGACATACCCTTGCTGCTAGGATGGCATAAAGTATCACAAGTGCTGAAAAAAATCCGAACACAACATAAGCTGTACGCTGCCGTGTATGCGACATAAGATACAATCAGTGATTTTAACAAGTGCTTACAAACGACCCTGTCAGTCATAATTGCTAAAGGTAACTGAGCCGAATTCGAAAAGGAGGACTGTATAAAGCAAAATGACCAATATGAATAATCAGGTTGAGATGTTCGGAAACTTCGAAACTCAATACCGGATTACTATTCTTGGAACTGTGACCTTTTTCAATTGTAAACCAAAACTTCGGGGAATTCAGCCGGTGACAACAGTTCTTTTACAAATAAATATCGAATTAAAAAAAGATACATCAGCGATGTACTTTGACCTCAACAAAGGGACTTCCTGCCCAAACATTGAACAAATGTTATTTGAAACCTTTGAACCGCTGATTTCAGGAAGGAAAAAACAGCCAACATCCGGTGAGTTCCATTACGATTTCCCGATGAACTTGAAAATAAGCTTCAGTGGTCTCTTTCTATTCGCCCAATACTCTGCCTTCAGTTGCTCAATTGTTATCGATTCATCCAAAGCTTGAAAAAACAACCACGTCTTCCTGGTATGTGGCATAAATCCTAACAAATATCAACAGAAAAACTTTTAGACCACCTAACCTGTTATTCACAAGGTCAATTTATTTATAAACAAGGTGTGGAGGAGAAATCCACATTATGTCCACTTTAATATCTGGATGAAAATTCCAATCCTCGATGTAAAGCAATCTTGCACCTATTTAAAATAAGAAGTAAAACGAAGAAAAAGGATAACGAAGCGATTTAATACAACTAGATTTCAGATTTTTTTGTAATATTTTACTAGAAATTCAAGAGACAAAATGTAATCAGCTGGGATATATCACTTACGTCCTCTGTGGTGGGATTTACCTACAGACCTTTCGAAAGAGAGAGAGAGAGCACCTTAAGAATACCGGTGGAACTAAAACTCATAGTAAACTTACCGGCAAATGGTGAATTTATGGTAAAAACTGAAGCCGATTTCGGATCACTATTCCGCTCACCAACATTTATAGTTGTAAATTGACCCTCGCCCGTTTCATTTACCACCAGTACATCATCTAGAGCCAGATCGGATTTTACCGGACATAGTAGGACGCGCTAGAAAATAAAAGCATGATAAAAAATTAAAAAGATTTAAAACAACTTCAGCGGTGAAATCATATGCAGATGCACTCCGAATTTCATTTCAAATTTTCAAAAGTGGTTTATATTACAAGAAATACAGAGCAGAAGTAACCTTGAGAAGACATTTTTCGGCGCACTTTTTGTCCCGTTCAGTGCGCGATTCGACTCTGATTCGTTGCAGTATGTACTCACATAAATGACCAACTGCAAAACGGTGTACAGTAATTGCTAGGTTAGTTTAAAGCAAAACCGAAGAAAAAATTTTTCTTCATGACTCACTGTTACCTATGTTTCAGTCAATCACAGTATGTCGACGAGATGTTACGGCTGAAGTGTTCGCACTATTTTCATAGCAACCGGTCGTTCTGCTCCATTCAAAATGAAATATCAATTAATACACCTTAAGTGACGTTGTAGGCCTAAAACCGTAAAATACTATTAACTTGATAAGAAGCAAAATTTATCATAGGAACCTGTAGTTGTTGGGCACGTGACAATGTACCGTAAATGTTTAGCAGCAATAGGTAGTGAGTCATCATTCACAACACTTGCATCAGGATTAAGAACGAGTTCCGAGTCTATTCCTGATGATAATCTTTGTTTGCCTGACATTAACAAATATTCAGAAGAACGTGGTGACACCAATACTACATCTTCTGCCGATAAAGATGGCGGTAACAACAAACCATCACCCATTTTAGGGTTCATCGCTCTTTTAACTGTAAAAACATTTCATAACAATCTTTTATAATTTTAATTGCAACAAAGTCCTTGCACCGTATGAAAAAGCTCTTCATTTTCAACGAAACCATCCCAAATACATGATATTTTGATTTCAAGAAAATTCAAGTGCAATTTGGTTCTGACGAAACAAGTCGACATTAAACCACATAAAAAACATTGCTCCTCCTCGATTTAAATTATTATTACAAGAAGAAAATTAGAAACATTCCCTTTAGGAAACCATTAAATTGAGAAAATAGTGCTTACTATTTCCATTAATATGCAAAAGATTTCCATTCGAAGTGCCAGACATCGAAGCGGTAGTTGAAAGCTGAAAAAAAAGTGAAAACACACTGAATGCTAGCAATTCATTGGAAAATAAAATATCACATACACTACAAATAAGGAAATGCCAAAAATAATTGCTAATTCAAGGGAACCTCTAAAATTTACATTTACGTTTGAATCGGTCTGATTTGATACAGTATGCGTGGAAGGACCAAGACTAGGATATACGGTAATGCATTTTGTGGAACGCTCACTTTTACCATTGACATGAGCGTTTTTTGCAGCCATTCCATTAAGTCGCTCTGAAAGCAACGTCATGATATTGATAGGAAAGGTTTGCTCTTCAACTTCTGATTTGAATAGCAGATGAAAATGTACCATGACTACTGGATTTCTGCAAAACAACAACTGGAGTTAGTTCACAGCGATTTGATACCAATCGACTGGGCTGAAAGGATACGCACATCAATCAAAGCAATTTATAAGAGTATTTAGTAACGGAACCTCTTCTACTACTTGCTTCATACATTAATCCCATAAAGAAGACTTATTAAAGAACAGCTAACTCATAAATAGCTTTGTAAAAAAAATTAAGGAAGCAGTTATCGTCGTTCACAACTTACTTTATTTCTCTTTTCATCTGCATCATTAAAATTTGACCTATCTTCACTCTTTGCGTATGACGATGTTGTTGGTTGTTGAAGGTTCGGATATGCATCTGCAGCAAACCTAACTGTAACTAAAAAAGATGTTAAATATATAGATCCTCATCAGTGAGCCAAAAGCGTAATGTGTTTCCCAAAAAAAAGGACCAACCGCATGGAAAATGAATTACCTCAAATTCCACGATCTGTCTCATTAACAAATCTCAATCCTCGAAAAAAAAAAAAGAAAAAAAAAAAAAACGAAAAGAAGTTCCTGATGTCGGCAAAAATTTTAAAAGCTAGACGAATAAACTCAACAACTTCAATAAAAAGTAAAAAATAACCATCTGAAGATCCTTCATCAATGGTCAGAGGAGGATCCGATGCATCCGAATGCATACTAGGCAACAACGGTGGTTTTATTTCCAAAGGAGTGTTTGCTGTCGAGTCTGTTAACGAATCATACTAAAAAATATTGAAGTTTTGCTTACACTTGAAGAATATTTCTTTTTATTCCATTTGAAGGGAACAAGATTGAACAGTAAAAATCTTGTCAAGAGCGTTTCTATTAAACTATTAAATACAGAAATTTAAAAAATCCAATGTACTTCAAAACCAAAAAAAGACCTTCATCGAAGTTTTAACATTCTTCGGTGATATTCGCCCTGATAATGAGGGGGCTATTGAGTCCAAATTTGCTAAACGTTTGGAAGATGATTTTTTATCAAATACTCTTTTCTTAGTAAAACCTAAAAAATAAATCACAAGATGCTATTTTATGGTTTATCACAGTTTCTCGTCTGATCAAAACTTCTGTACACCTTTTTTTTTTTTTGTATCAAGCATGTGCGCAGTTTTCCAAAATGAGTGTGAAGAAAAAAAAATACTTAACTTCCCCACCTTAATAGCAGTTCATAAAATACTTACATAAATTGCTTGACTCGGTGATCGGGCGTTTCACACATCTCCTTTCGACCGACAATGTGAACTGAAGTGAGAGCAATTTGAAATGAACTGCCTGGCAAGCACCACATCTTAAACATTAGTTCCACCGCTATGCACCCAGCCCGTTGTAGATTCAAACAAAAGAAAAAACAAAAAAAAAAAAAAGAAAAGGAAAACAAAAAAAAAAAAAACAGAGAGGTTTTCCGGCCCCCTAGATGCGGCTATGAATAATTTTAATGAAACAGTTGAAACAACTTGAAGTTCCAAAATTCTGAAGATGGACCTTGTTGATGATAGCATCGAAATTCGCATCACTCTTCAGTGGTGTCTTTTTTGGAAGAACTTTATGACATGAGGGGCATTTTCTTGCTCCGGTGTGTATTCTTTGCAATATACAATCTGCACAAAAACGATGCATACAATTCTGAAACAAAAATCATATAATTTTGTCGGCTCCTCTCAAATTCATGGAAAATAGTGGGAGCTTTTCAAAATACTAGGACAAAAGCCCACTGAAACCTTAATATAACCTTGGATCAAGATGAAGAAAAATTTGCATACTGTTCAAAAGTGCATGATCTCACCCTCACAACCATCGTATTTTGTATTGTTTTTTCGCAGATTCCACATTCTAACTCTTTACTAATCCATTCAAAATGAACCGACTTTGTATCAACACCGGCGCGTAGCACATGCGGTTTACGCGATTTATCGTAAGACGTCGACTGCGGTAGTGTAAGGCGTCGTGATGCGGGTGGACCATCACTACGCCCAGATACCATTTAATATTTTACTGAAATTACATGGCTGATATATGGCTCACATAAGTAATACTAGAGACTTGATAGATTATGACCTCAAGGTAACGAGGCAATTAAAGTAGTGAGATTAGAAAGTTTGAAATTAACCAGTCCGACATATAAGATACGGATTATCACTGGCATAGTTTCATCAGTGATAGTAGTAACTAATTTAGTCCAAACTTCAACGGTACGTCGATGCGGCATATGCTGAACTTGGTAGAAGACTCCATGAAGACCAAAAACAGACTCCCAGGAAATCTATTCAGCCAATAAATTGAAACCCCTAGCTATACCAAGACCAACCATAGCTCAAATCCCCTTCCACCAAAAAAAAAAAAAGGCGATGGTTCTCAGATCGGGCATACTGCCAAATTAAGACCACAGTGTCATGAATTACACTTCGAGATAACTGATACGTAAAGCAGCTCATCCCCAAAATTTAAAGTAGCATTTATTTCAGGCGGTGAATTTATGCTTTCTCCTCTTTTTTCACTTATGACTAGACTTGATGGCTCACAACTTATCACTTCTGGGTAAATGGAACACATATGACAAGAAGTCAATGTTTTCAGAGTCTGAAAATAGTTCAGTGATTAATTTCAATCAATTTAAGTCTATCATAGATCGTAGTTTCAGTGCACTAAATTACTCAATTCGCATTAGAAGGACATAAACACATTCAAAATAAATACTCCCGAAAACATACCCTTAAAATCTATGGCTCACACAACTGACCATTGAGAGTAGCAGATTAGAAGGAGAGTGCAGTACGATATCACACAATACAACAAAGTACTACTTTGGTTGTAAAAAAGGAACACATATGAAATGCTACATTTATTAGTCTACTACCTGCCATCAAAGCCAAACCTGATTTTTGTTATGACAACTGCTGATTTTTATCTCGAGAGCGGAATTTGGTGGAATATTGTTGATGCTCCCGCCACTAAAGTGATACAAGACTTATTTTTCACGAGTTTAGTGTTTTTATAAATAATGAAATAATACGGAAACTGCACTTAGCACTACAAACAAGTCTTCATTTAGCTGTTTACCTCCATTCATTTTCCAAAAACTAAGTTACCATACCTCCCAATAAATTCACGAGTTTGACTCCAGTTTAACTTGAGTACAGGTCAAGTTTGAACAAATCCTGAGGAAAATATTCTGTACAAATGAATTCCTGCATACTAAATTCAATTCCAACCGCAACTTTTTATTCCAAATCTTAAATTTCTATATATTAGTTCTCTAAATAGAAATGTTCTGACAAGTAAAGAGGACATTTATAAACTACATGTTTTTCAAAAAATGGCGAAATCTAATTTGTTATGCAAATTCATAGAGAATTATTTACCAAAAATCAGCTGTACTGATCTAAATCCAATCTATATTGGGCACTTTTACCCATAAATGAAATTTTTTTCTGTGAAACATTAAACCAAAATTCAGCCTAAGACAAGAACTTGGAAAACATTTATGTCTTCAATTTGAAACAAGATAATAATGTGTAATGTGCCGATCTCTAATTTTTGACAATTTTATTGTAATTATAAACCTAGTAATTTCGTTAGTCGTTCTATACTGCTCTACATTTTTGCCTCAGTCTCTCATTATCAGAACAGCAAATGCTGTTTAAAGTTTTTCCATTCTCCTAAGATTTTATTATATCGCGACCAGCGGTTAAAAAGTTATATAATTACCATTATTGTGCTTGGTATGCACTGTACTGAAATTTACTCTCAGCTAACTTCTGACGCTTTAACATCATAAGTGTTCTGCCTAATCTAGTACATCTACCATATCTGCGATAATGAATATTGTTGCCGGAGCGTACTAGGTTCAGCATGTTGAAGCGACATATTTACAGAGAAATTTCATCCCGAAATTCGTCACTTGATATCTCCGGAAATGCTTTTTTGATAAGAATCATCAACACTTCTGTACAAATGTTTTCCGACTTGGTTACTGATCAACCTTTTTTCCAAATTCTCATTCTAATAATAGCCTACCACTCCACATCCGTCTGAGAAAGATCCTTGCAAATCAGTGATCATCTCCTATATCCACTTGTAGCCCTTTCCCACACAGCCCATAACCACAACCGCTTAAGAGAACGAGTGAAAGGCAAAACATTACTACCCATTTTTTTTTTCTTTTTTAACCTCAGTGCTCGCAACTTTCCAAACGAGGTAAATTGTTAGTGATTTTAGGAAGTTAAAATCAAGGTCGTTTTGCGATCTAATTTTTCAATCTAATCTAAATTACATTATGTAATATTCTGTTCATTCACAATAATTAGACTTCTCAGAATCCTGACTCGAAACACACGAACTTAGACCATGCTTCCCGGTAGTATTATTTAGCCAGTTATTCAAAAATAAAAAAGAGGATTTGCATAACAGTTCAACATCGAAGCATTCAGATATGTTTGCAAATAAATTTTGTTTTATTTCATCTGTAAGGCAAATATATATTGGCACGAATATTGTAAATTTGATATAAAGTTAAAACTGAAGAGGGAAATATATACAGATAAAATCTCCGAATAAGAAGGAAACTGACTGACTGTTTGCTCATCAAAAGAGCAAGATCTGGTAGACAAAAGAAATAACAAAGGAAGCAGATAACAACTCATGCAGCTTTCAAGTGTCTCTACAGAAAAAAATCACAAAACAACAGCCGAAGGCAAATCAAATTTTTCAAAACTTGGGAAGTAACAGTCCACCGCAGAGCTACGCATAAAATGGATTCCTGATGAGACCACTCCACAAATTGCTAACACAGAAGTTGAAAGAGAATATAGTACTCCTCTATAAATAATTATTAAATTAACCCTCCCTCCCCCCTATTAATGAAACCCCAATAAATAAATGTTCCGTAGGTGACAAAATTCCGTTTATCATAAGTGGATTTTCCAGATTCATTTAAAAATTATTCCTTAACTATGAAAACAACATCAAAATGAATTTTAATAGAAAGAATAAACCAGTGGCACATATGAAATCACATTTAATGGCATGCAATTTATCGCAAAAAAGAGTGCAGAAATAAGACGCTAATTTATGAATGATCACAGCCTTTCGTTCTTCATTTTCCGTATCAATAAATCGCATTTTTTCGCGAAATCTCCCAGCTTCTCCGATGGTCTACAAACGAATTACTACTACACAGTAATCAAAAGCAACAAATTCTTCCGACTCTTTTTCTTTTCCGAAACACTTCTCACTCAATTTTCAATTTCAGGTAAACGACGGACGAATCGAAAATCCATGCTAAATATAATTTCGTTTTCCCCGATAAAAAGTAACATCATAATTTTATTTTTGTGTTAAGTATCATATATTTAAAAACAAACTTACATTCCATAACGTTTTCCAATTGTAAAGAAGTCATTCTGGACAAGGAATGTAACAATCTCCTTCCTTTCCTTTCGCAGAAGTTTTATAGCATCTTCATCCGGGTAACTACACCACGAGAAAGCCTCACCTCGAGTTTTTGCAAAATAGCGTTGCAGGGATTCCTGCATTCTACGAATATCTTCCAAACATTTCACATCGACAGCCTACAATATGAAATTCTTCCTTCAGCTATTTTCATCATTACCTGAATATAACTCGAACGGATTCTAACCTCTCTGTAGATATCCCGCTCGATGCACAACTTCAAAAGGCGTCGTGTAAAAAAAGCTCTCGATTCCTCCCATTTCACTACCTCCTGGAACATTTTTTTCTTGCTAAATGGCTCATGGAAAATTTTCCAAGCAAATTTGCTTAACAATTTCAAAAATATCATGCGGAAATTAAAATATCTAAACAAACATTTAAAAAGTGAAGGTAAATAACAATTTCGAACAAGTCCAGTAGTACAAATATCATCACATTATTCGACATTTAATATGGAAATCCTATCTCGACTGGGAACAATAATACCTTGATGGCACCAACAGCTTTCATCCGCACTGTTGTGTCATGTAAATCAGCAAACGTAAGGGCAATATTACGATAAGTTGGCATTAACAACTGAATACGAGCATTGATGTCGACTCTGACATCGTTACCCGCTTTTTCCAACAATCCTAATCGAATCATTTCTTTATCCAGTCGTCGCATTAATGGTACCAGATCCTCCAAAATTTTCAGCTGTTAATAACAGTACTAAACTCACTTTGTGACCAGAAGTCCATCCTTAAAACACTAATGCATCCTCCTGATTTACAATTCCCTACAAAATATCCTGTCCCACCGGCACTTACAAGAAAAGATCCAATTACGATTAGATAAAGGCTCATTAAATCACTTACTTTCAGAACAAAATAAATTTTCTGTGACAACATTCTATTTGAAATGACGAGATAAGAAAAAAATCATAAAAGGTAAAAAAAAAAAAAAAAAAACGAAATAACAAGATAAAAAAAAGATATGATTCCCAAAATTCTGAAATAAGAAATACAGGAGAAAACCGATGATGATACATTACACTGGATACTGACCTTACGCATTTTTACTTGAACGGTTCCCTCTGGCTCTAGAACACCACCGCGAGATCTCGGATCAGCAAACATCTGCATGCATACAGGATTTATTGTTGGATCAATGACTGCCCAAGCTCCACCACGCAATTCTCCATAAGGCGGAATATAAACTATCACCGGGTTCAGATATTTACATAACTGATCAACTATATAAGCACCAAATTTAAGGACCATCTCGAACATATCTATAATAATATTTTAAAAAGGCACCCGAAATTATGTAGATATGCAACAGAGTAATGAAAATTAATAAAGAAGGTTCCAAATTCACGTATCAAAATATATTTTTGTGCAAAACTGCGATGTTAACGTACCCTTTTGACCTCCACTGAAGCCACGCCAGTTGGCCAGAATAAACAAAGGCAAAGATTCTTTATTGAAATCCTCGATCGCTTCAGCAGTCTATGAAATATCGATATAACTTACAGTAATGAACCAAATAATGAAGTCCATACACCATACACATACTGAGATTACAGGAAAAGGACCAAACCAACCAGTTTCACCCGAAAGGATTTCATGATTCCATCTCCAAAAGTAATGCCCAACCACTTACTTTATATGCAGAATCAGGATACCAGACTTGGCCAGCTTGTTGGATACATTTAGCCTGAGAATCTGGTGCAGCTGGATCAGCCGGAATTTCAGCGAAAACGCTCCTTGTTTCAACGGCAATAACTCCAACACTGATACCACCCAAGCGTGCACGACCCGTAATTACCGTTTTTCCCCAGCCTGACTTAATCTTAAAGAAAGAAAACATAACTTTGCAAAAAACTATATGCCATGGTAGGAAACATATAAGCTTCCTTATTTTTGTCAAAGGCTCAGATACGCTTAAATTCTAGAACCGTTGTGTTTTACAGTAAAGTTTCTTTTCACAACAGAACCAGAGAAATGCGAAACAACCAGTTGGAACTAGATCAAATTAACAACTTCAAGCGCCTTAGAGAATAAACGAAAAAAAACAATAATAGACCTCCTCGAAGGAATTGCGATCAAAAATTGTCATCATCAAACGTGGATCATTTTCCTTATTCTGTGACGGCAAATAACTCAAAAATCGATCAATGGGATCTTTACATTCGAAACTTGGTTCTTTGAATGGTGCCTGTAAACGAATTGAAGAGTAGCAAATCCTAACTACATTAAAATTATTTTTTCCTATTAATCACTGTACTAATAAATAGTAAAAAGAACAGCACCAGTATAATCAGAGCGCATACAAACACAGCCAAACTTTGTAACACACTACCAACTAGAAATCAAAATTCAAACCTTCACATTTTTTCGCGTATACGATAGCCACCTTAATAACTGGCGGATACCTTCATAATCATTGCTAACAGTAGAATGTGTAACACCATTACGAGTCATTATCTCAGTACCACCCAACTGGCCATTCGATGTATAAACTTCACGACCAAGTACAGAATTCAAAGCAGGTGCACCAGTTAAAATAATATCTGCATTTTCAACTTGACAAATTCTTCTCGAAAGTCGAGCAACATAGGCACCAATCCCAACGGTGCGACCAGTTACCAAACAATAAGTTACTACTTCATTGTACGCTCGCGATGTTTCACCTGCAATCATCCCGGAACCAACGAGATTCTCTACTCCAAGATCGCGCTAAAAATATATAACATAAAAAAAAATAATCACCATCAGATCTCACTATTCACAAAAAACTGGAAACAAGTGGGAAAAATTCCATGCATAATACAAAAGAAAATGGAAGGAAAACTTGAAAATTATTTGCCAAAGCCTACAAGACAGCTGTTACAGCAAATGAACAAAATCAAGAAATAGACGGCAAATTAAAAAGCATTGATACTGGCTTAAATCATACCTCTCTCCCGATAATCCCATCAATCTGATGAAAACCATTTCTACGATGAGTAGCAACAATGTGCTGTACTTCACATACATCTTCATTTGTAAGATAAAGTCCATCGAAACCCTCCACTGGATTATTTTCGTTCTTCCAGATTACTTTAAAAAGCCTTTTCAGCTAAAAAATTTAGATTTTGTACCTGAAGATCAAACATAGTGATCAAATATAAGCACAAACAATGTCTTTCCAAAGAAAATGAGGTTAAAAACGTGATTAAAAAAAAAAAAAAAACAAACTAACATCTGCTGATAAGCCAATCCTTGCACCTGAATTAGCAGCAATGTATATTCGTGGTATCCCTTCTTTCCGACTTAAACGTGAGGCTTCATAGTAGAGACGGTGTTCACACATCGAAAATGAACCAATCTGATGCGAAATGTCATTCGCAATGACGATCACTTCACGCCCTTCCGGGTATTCTGGAACAACTAGCTGCACACGCCAAGCAACAATTCCAATTTTACTCAGTGAACCAGCTTCAGTGAGTTCGACGAGCTGTTTTGCCTCTTCGTCATAAACTAGCTCATGAAACTGGCATAAATCCTCGAGTACCAAACCTCGCGATTTCTGCGACCTTCAAATGAAAGAGATTATATGATAAAGACTTGAAAATTCTCAAATAATTTACAGACAAAAAAATCCCAGAAATACCTTCTAAAACAAAATTGTGGAAGAAAAACGAACTCTTCGGGTGCAAGCCATGTAGCTATTACAGCGCGCTGAAAAAGCAATGGATAGTCATAAACATAAGTAGTTTTCAGCATTCGAGCTTTCAAACGCCTTTTGTCAATTTCAGATCTACCAAGATACGGATCTGTAAATGGATTCCAGTCTGGATTTCGCCGATTGTCAACCATTATTTCGAGACTATGTTTAAAACCATCCATCCCTGCATCTACGTGAAGCCACTGCAATTACTTTCATAAACTAATTTTCAGAACTTACTTTATCTAAAATATGAACACTTTGGTCAGAATAAAGGAGAACAGCGATATCATCTTCCAATGAACAAATTAATTCAGATCATGGGAAGATGAATTATTCAGATTTTGGTGATTTCAAATAAATAAATCTTCTGACTCTCTCTACAAGGACTTTAAACTTATTTTATGTCGGTGCGAATAGGTAAACAAATAGTCCAAGTAAATAGAAGCTACTAACTTTCTTAGTTCTTGAATTCCCATTGCTTGCTTCTGCGCGTAACACTCTGATAAATGGAGTGAAACCAGTGTCATCAGTTATAATTACCTTCGTCGCCTGCTCTAAGCTTCGGCGTTCACCAAATAAAATAAAATCAAATTCAACTTGATTAACTTGTGACCGCCACAGAAAATCCTAAAGAATTTGGTTAGTTACACCAGATTAGTAAAAAAAAAAAAAAAAACATCCAAAAACACCTAAACTAGTTCCAGCACCAGGAATCAATTTCTCAGACTGTTAATGGAAACTGCTCGTACTAGCTATTTAAAATGCTTTAAAACCTCACTCTGCATTCTCGATATGCTTTATAGATGACATTTATCCAATCAGCCGGGCTCATCTGTATTTCGTTATTGGATGGTGTACGATGAATAAACAGTAAAACATGATTTCGATCAATTGTATTTGAACGGTATAAAGCTACTGCAATTTCACAGCAAGCACGTTTAAGGGCCTTAATGACACTGCATGTCACTTCCCTAAATGATTTACATTAATGAACAAACGAATAAATAAGGAACACAAAAGATAAAATCGTTCGTCCCAGTATCAGTATGATCCCGGTGATCCAGAGAAAAAATCTGAATCATAAGAACTTATTACTCTGAAGTATTTTGAAACAAAAGTAATATTATTATAGCTCACTGATATCCTATGAAAAAAAAAAGTACCTCTACTCAAATACATCATAAAATAAAATATATCATAACAGAATAAAATCAAATTACTGATATTCAATGAAAACACCTACTCATCTGTGTAACTATCGACAACTCGAACAACAGCTCGATAAAAGAAACGATGCTCTGTTGGATCCGCTTTTCCTTCTGCTTTATATAAGTGACCAGAATTATGTGAAGATTTCAATTTTTCAATCTAAAATATTAAGTCACATAAACACTCTAAAGTGAAAAAAAAATCATGAAGCTGAAAATTCAGTAACATGATGGGAAAACTAACGCTGTAGTTTTCTTTGATACGATGTAAACCAAGTTTAGGTAGATGAGCCAAGTCAATATTCCGTTGTGAACGAATTTCTTCCCTATGAAACATGTCATAGTAGAAAAACATTGGATAAGAATCCGATGAAGCTATCAGAACTACGATTTGGCGGATATTTTCATTCTGCACGCGGCTTACAGCTTCCTAAAAAACAGACGACTACAGATGCAGTTGTATGTAATACGACTTGCTAGATACCCAATCTCATTTCATTCAAATTTCTAGAAAAACAAATAAATTATCGCTAATTACAAGCATAAGCTCTCGTAATCAGTGTTGCAAGTAAAAGTAATTAAATACTTGAACCGAAAACACTAAAAAAAAAGCGCTACCTTTAAGGTTACTGCGAATTTTTCATCTAAATTAGCATCACATCGGACGGCTCCAGTTTGTGAAACGATATACAGAGTCGAACCTGGTTTTACAACCTTTGCGGCCACCTGTGGTAATCGCTCAACGATATCCGAAGCATCTCCAACAACCCGCATCGTCACACTAATCTCTTCTACCTCGTCATTTGGAAGACCAAGCCCATGGCTGCAACGGAAATTTGTCATTTGCAAAAAATGAAAAGTACTTAAACAGGCTGACATAAATCCTACACCATGTTTTGATCTTGATTAGTACTTCCGAATCCTCTTTCTTTTCTGAAAGTTTTTCTCAAAAAAAAAAAGAGAAAAACTTGCGCAATCTTCTGTATAGGGATCGAGAATTGAACATCGTGAGGATGTCCATCTTCTAATCGTCTGATTGAAGATTCTGGGACGCCACAACATACGGTTACATATTTTAACACTGAGTCAAAATTATTATCAAACATTTCAAATAATATGTCATATCTCTCCAGATTGGTTGGGCTCGGCGATGATCCCTGAAATAAATGTAAACATAGATTCTAAAGGTAGCTCTAACATAGAGTGACTACAGGAACTAAATTAGAGGCATACCCTTATCTTAATTTCAATGTATGTTGGTGTTTCTGCTTCAATCAATAGCGTCCTTGCAGCATGCGCCAGTTCCAAATTTTCACTTTTCACGAAGCTAGCAATCTTTTCCAAAACAGATGATATTCGCAATATCAAACGACGACTATTACTAATGCGTCGTAAAATTTTCATCGCCAACAAATTCTTCTCATTCACCTTCGTGTGCGAACAAATCAATCTGACACATCGCTCCGTATCACAGACCTATAACAGCAGGAATCCAATAAGAAAAAAGACGAAAACTAAATACATAGTTTGCATAATAGCCATATGTTAACCTGAGACAAAAGCTTTGTAACAGATTTGTCGTACTGATCTTCCTGGAAAAATATTTCGCTTTTGTAGTAATGTCCAAGAAGGTCATCCAAAACCAAAGCTATATGACCTTCTGTTCCGTTCTCAAACCTGGACAAAACTCTCGTTATTGGTTCAAGAATCATTTTCTCCTCCTTTGTTTTTTGCGGATCCAAATCAATCAAGTAATCCTGGAATGCGAATTCCAATTATCATGTTACTGCAATAGATTTCGAGAGAAAAAAAAAACTTGACCCAAGCAAGATATCAGCCGGTAAAACAAGTATTTGTTTAGTTTGTCAACTGGGAAAGAAAACAGATAGAAACACAACAGAAATTCACTCACTTCAATAACTTTCCGAATTTTTCTTACGGGGAAATCACCAGCATGAACTTCAAGAATTTCATTAAGTTGATTTAGTATTTTGGGCTTAATACGACTTTTCATCACAGCAAGCTTTTGTTGCATCTGCTCATACGGAAGTGATTGGTCGTTAAGCACAGAAAAAAGAGATTCTACTAAAAGATCAGCATAGTTCGAGAAGGTTGGTTCTGTTTTACAATAACCATCAAAGACATTGTGTACTTCCTGAAATTGGATAATAGAATCAGGGTTCTTCGAAAATCAACTTATGAATACTTACTGTTAAAAAAAAAAAAAAAAAAAAAAAAAAAAAAACATACAAACGAAAATAAAAAACAATACTGAAAAAGCCATTTAATAAAATGAGGGTTATGGTCCAGTTCATTCATTAATTTCAACTTAGGAAATTATAGTTTTTAAGCGGAGCAAATGTCGTAACTACAAAGAGAAATCCAAAAATTTCTTCAGAAATTACTGAAACTAAATTTTTTATCATCTTACACCATCGTATTTGGAAAGAAAAAATTGGAATCACCTGAACAACGCTTGCAAAATACATATTAATGGGGGATTTTTTAGTGACACTTTGTGTCCATTCCATAAATGAATCCTCAAAATCAACGGGTTTGGTAACTGTTAGACCATTCTGTGTTTCCAAACGAGCAACTAAGGTCCCTGGATGCAACATTTGTCCAGGCTGAGCAACTTTTTCGAAACGGCCTCCGATCTGAATGAGTGAAACAATGGTAGAAAACACTACTGCTATAAATTATTAAGGCAGAAACTGATTTAGGGACAATACGTGTAACTAAGTACCCTCAAAAAATGAAAGAAAGCAAGTCCTAAAGGCTTCAAGAAACTAAGAAGGAACCGATACGTGGCTACTGATTATTGCAGTGATTATATTTATTTACAGCTACTTAGAAAATAACATATACAGTCTAGTTCCAATCACCTTGGAGCCAGAACACTGGGATAAATGTTCCCAATGTGAAGCAGCAGTTTGTCGAAAAGGAAACCAATTGCCAGAGAAACGATTTGCATTCAGTGATGCCGAAGAAATGTTTTCGGATCGAAAAATTATAATGAATTTAAACTTAAATTTAAAATAAGAAATATACTAAGAAGCATTACTAATCTAAGAGTCGAAGATTTTCACGTATTACTAAAACCTTTTTCACGCGCATATCCAAAACAACTTTCATACTTTCCATACTGGCAAATATTTGACCCGGTGATAGCAGCTCTCCATCTTCCACTTCATAAGACAGTAATTTACCAGCGCATGATGATCGCAGCACTGTTGGATCATTTTCCTTTTCAAATATTATCTAAATATTAAACTAAAGAAATTTACAGCTGGAAGTCCTCCTTCTCTAAAATGTAAGTGAAAAAGTCAAAAAAGTAAAAAGAAAAAACATAGGCATGGAGCAAAAGAGAAGTTTCTAACAGTTTTTTCTTTGGTAACTTGATTGAAAATAATTTAGGGATAATATTAACCTGCATCCGTCCAATGTGCACTTTGTAGCGTTCAGGTTCCTCTTCCATATAACAGGGATGTGACCGGTCCTTATATTTCAACAAAAGAGTACCATTTCGCAATTCACGATATTCGACAGGAACAGAACGACCATTCATTTTAATCATGTATTCGAAATTTGATGTACGTGTGGCAGTAACGCTAAAATTCTAACCGATTGAAAGTGATATACAGCTATTTCAGTTATGATAATTTGGAAATCAACACAATTAGTTAAGATTCATGTGGAAAAAATCAATACTGTTACTATTGATGTCCAAAAGAATCTAACCTGTATTTAACGTTGTCAAAAATAAGCTCCACTTGATGTGTTTCAGTAAGATCAGATGGCTGCAAAATACGTCCTCTGCTTATAGCATTACTAAAAACACTGAATGCTTCCGTGATTCTCGAATGTGCAATCAACATCGAACCATAAGCCACAGCCATAGGCAATGGAGGAAGCTCTACCTTAAAAGCCATAAATTTTTTTTGTTTTGTTTCGTCACTTTTGACTAAACCTAGATTAACTTCTAAAATTTCTGTAGGCCAGGAAAGCTAGTGCTTCAAAAAGAAATTAATAATCTAATGGCAGCAACCACTTTTTTCTCAAATAAGGGAAGAAAGAATGAAGAACAGAAACTTACTGTATGCTTCTTTGAAGCAATCCGACGATCAAGCCAGGTAGTGTCGATTTTATTTTGCTCAAATTCGCTATCTTTGAACAAAGAAATAAGATAGGGTAGTGTTACAGGAAATTTTGATTGAAGCTGCAGTTCTTGCAGAGCGTTTAACATATTTGAGATAGCCAAATGCCTGTAAACAAATCCTCAGTGTTGAGTATTTGAGTACTATAAATCATAGGCGGTGAGATGCTACGAAGTGAAAATCTGTTAATTTACTAGTTCAAAGTTGCACTCCTGAGCTTTTTACCCTTTAACTGCAAGAATGGTATCATAATTTAAAACACCTTTGAAGACGTATCAAATTTGAACTCGCAATCGAGAACAAACGGAAATGTTTCATATGCACGAAAGTGATCTAAAACAAGGAAAACAATAGAAAGACCATGAACCTCGTAGAACCGGTTGCGAATAGATGGCCAAACTGGGAATCAGCAAATTCGTGTAGAGATCCAGCACCAACATGAGAAAAATATCCCCAAACAAACTGAGTGGAACGGAAATTTAAGTTGGTAATTTCACCCGATGCTGGTCGGAAGTTCTCTTCCGGATCTTCGCTTGTTATTCGGACAGATACAACATGTTTGTCACAGTGTGGATGTATCTCAAAAAATCACCTTTTTTACCTCAAATTTGATATAGATTTGAAAACAGAAAACAGCGTCTCATTGCAAAAGAAAGCCTTTTAACTGGAAATCCTCAAAAATTTAACAAAAAATCACTAGAAAAACTTACTATGTGAAATGGTATTTTATCAGTACCATATCGGCTTTTGCCATAATACAAACGGACTTCACTAATGCACTGCAGTGGTACCCCCATTGCAATCTGCAACTGCGCAGCCGGCAGATTTACGTTTGTTAACATTTCGCTCAGTGGGTGCTCAACCTGCAATACATTTACTCATCGTGATGCCATGCTGTCAATTTTTAGGAAGTAAATATTAGCGCTAGCTATTAAACAATTCAGTTCAGTCCATCAATTAAGCAGGCTGTCAGGGCCACCTAATATTTGAGGCATTACAAGACAATTTATTCCTGATATTCTGTAAGTCCGGAATACCTACTCTCTGAATCAAAATAAAAGGAAATCTCTCATGATCTTTCGATTCACTATAATAAATCTAAATAAATCTTAAACGAAGCAAAAGTACAAAGACGTTTTCCCATCAAATTGATTAGATACGCAAAATACATCCTAAACTTACTTGCAATCTTGGATTAAGCTCCAGGAAAAAGTATTCATTAGTTTGTGGAAGAAATAAGTACTCTACAGTCCCTGCACTAACGTATCCAACCATTTTGGCCAAACGTACTGCATCCTGGAAAGAAAAAGTATTATTTAATAAATCCCAATACCTTAAAAGTTACAGATCTATGGAAGTATAAAACAAATAAAACTCACCGCCTCCATATTTCTTTGGACAGCTAAAGGTGCAGCAATAGCTGGTGCTTCTTCAATAATCTTCTGGCATCTTCTCTGAACCGTACAGTCACGAGTTCTCAGCGCAATCACTTCACCATACATATCGCCCAAAAGCTGCACTTCAATATGTCGAGCACCTTCCAAACAGTGCATAAGAAATATATGTCCACCTGCTACTTCTGCCTAAACTGACCACTTTTAAGTAAATTAAACTTCTTTTCAAAACAAACTTCGGATTATAGTTAAACAATCACTATCTGTTTCGAATATCAGAAGGCTTTTTCAAAATATAATAAAATAAAACGGAAAAAAGAACTCACCTGAACCCTTCTGAAATTTACTTCGAAATCAGATTCACTACGGACTAAACGAATCCCTTTGCCACCACCACCTTCCGAAGCTTTGATCATGACAGGATAAGGAATTTTCTTTCCCTGAAATCAATCAACATATTTAGTCCTAGAGATCGAATAAATTCCTATATATTGAAAAAAAGAACCGAAGAAATAAAGAAGGTTGATTGGAACACCTTTCCTTTCTCGCTTCAAAATCTACAAGCAGTTTCATATAATAAAAATTAAGTTTTTAGGTAGACTAAACAACATTAGTTATAAATCAGATGGAAAAATTAACATACCCTCATAACACGTATCGCTTCTTCATGATCATAAACACAAGCAGCAGCACGCAATTCCGGTGTTACTTCGATATCAATTTTCCCACGTTCACCGATTTCTTTCGACAAAAATATATCACTGCCTGACCAAGGCACTACTGGCACACCAGCTGACTAAAAAATTTAAAAAGATCCAGAAATTCTATGAATTTCTCAACAACGAGTTTACTGGAACTTGACGAAACAATTTGGCTTAAGAAAGGGATAACTAAGGGATAAGGATAATAAAAAGAAAAGGATAAATAGTAATAATTTCCGAGAATCTGACACATTACCTGAGCAAGTATAGTTGAAGCAATTTTGTCACCCAATGTAAACATTGCCGGTCCGGGTGGACCCATAAACAGGATGTTATGCTTTTTCAAACCATTTGGTAAATCAGGGTTTTCAGATGCGTGTCCCCAACCTGCCCATACGGCATCTACGTTATTACTAACAGCATGTTTTAATATGTCATCCACATTTGCATAATTATTTTCATTTGCACCAGATTCCGAGAATACAAAATTGTCAATCATTTTCAAGTATTCTGAAAAAAAAAAAGAAATAAATTCAAGAATTTTTAAGATTTAAAATGTCATATCCCCACATTCATATTATCCTCCGCATCTGCTGTTATCTGAAACAAAACACTGAATTTCTACAGGATTACAAATACTCCTAATACCTGGATTTGAAGATATTTCCTGCTCGGTAGTTAGGTTAATAAATTTGAAGAGACGGTCATCCTTGAATGTCTCTTGGGCCCAACGTCTGATGGACATCACACATTTGAATGCTGCCATTCCATTGTTAGCGATCAGTAACTAAAGGATATATATGGATATTTAAAATTCACACCATCTTACGACTGCCAATGGATCCCATTTCTAGTGGATAACTAAAGGTCTAAGAGAAATTTACATACTCAAGTATTTGACACACAAATTTTAAACCAGTACAAACCTATCAAAACAGTTTATTCGTCCTAAATTTAAAACTTCTACGCATTTACCATATTCAGTAATAAAACATACGGTTTTGATGGGTGTTGCTAGTTTTGGATCCGCGTATTTGCTGAGAAAGGCCTCAACCGTTCCAAACGTTTCCGCCCTCTGATCCACCTCATTCGATTTTTCGAAGTCCACGAACTCACGGTTGTTATGTGTGAGCAAAGGTGGAGTCGGCATCCTGAAAAATAGATGAAGAATCTGAAATTCTTTACTAAAGATTACTAACCAGCTAGTTTCCAGCAAACGGGATAAAAAAGTTTGGATATAAGAGTAAAGAGAATGGCAAAAAAGAACGAAAACGTCCCTACTAAAATAGGTCGACAGCATTCCGGAGGATGTTGTATAATTAGTAAAGCGCGATAAACGACCCCGAAACGCTTTTCCTTCTCCTCTTTTCCAGGAAAGCAATGACGGGCGGGTATGTTAGAAGGGGAAGCATATGTGGAAAAAATTTGGACATCATGGCAGATGTTCCACCGTATATATATATATATATATATATATATATATATATATATATATATATATCGTTTCACATATGCGTTTTGTAGAATGCGGTGGATTATTTTAACGCATTATCTGTTGATGTTCTTATAGTGATATGATTATAGAAAGATCAGCAACACAAGCTTTTCCTGGATTTTGGAGGTAGCAATCATGTATGAGTAACTATATATAACTGTATTCTAACTGAACTTAATACCCTTACGTACCATTTTGGAAAACTCTTTAAAAAGATTCTCTAAAAATACATCACAAAAAGAAATCCAGCTACTTCAAAGTGCCTTCATTGTATTTACTTTCATCTGTCTCAACATGAAGATCATACCATGCCAACTACATGTAATATCAGCTTATTTTATAACCATGAAAAATTTAGTACGGTACACATACCACCTCCAGAATATCACGTGGTCTGATTGAGCTTTGAAGAACAATAGCTTTTTCAGCGATTTTCGCGTTAACAAGTGAATTCCATTTGTTAAAATTTCAAATCAGCTTAAAAAAGTCATTCCAGCACACTAGAATAGTATTACAGGAGTAAAACCACTTAGTATGAGATTTTAGCTACCTAAAAGAAAGTAAATTGCACGTTCAACAGTGCTCATTTCACTAAACACTACATCAGAAATAATTTGGAATTGCGTTCTCAACAAAATTGAAGAAATGAGCCTCAAAAAAAAAATCACCGCTTCAATGAAAAGAATTCAAAGGGAGACTACTCACCATAAAGACAATGAATGACTCTAAGTATCTTCACGATAACAAAACACCTATGAAGTCAATTACAGCTATATCTCAGTCTTATTCACCCCATAATCTAGATTTTGCTATCTTAATCTGAAAAGTAACAATCGACAGTAAAATGGGAATGACGGGAAAATAAGAAGAAAGCGCGGAAGCAAATCCTTAATTCCGAAACAAGATGTAAAGAAATGATGGAAAACTTTCCATTCCATCCCTCCTTGCCAAACAGGTTTTATATAGACACGAAAGACAGTTAATCATGCCTGATGTTGAAACCACAGTAGTGAAGAGAGTACATTCTATTTATACGTCATTCGAAGTGTGTCACAATTTTATCTCGCCGAAAATTTGATAAGTTTGCCTATTTTTTGCAAGCGATAAGAGAAACCAAAGGTCAACAATAGTTTTCGCAATCTCCAATTATCAATTGTAGCCATACTTGTCAGCAGTCGCCGTTATGATCGTGAAACACTGCCACTTTTCCGAAAGTTGAGAATATTTTATAAAACATACCAGGCTAGAAGAATATGGTTCCTCATAACTACACATAAAACTCCAACCAGCTCCACGACATGAAAGTTACCGAGAGCACATAAAATTTTGACTTTTGTTCACCGGAAATTGAATCCAAAAGTGTATGAGAAAAATCTTCAAGAAATCCATGTATGCGATGTTATAATGCTATTGCCAAAGCGTTGTCGTAAATCTATGGACAGTACTAGTAAAAAACGTACTTTGTGCACAAAATTGATAACGGAACAAGTATCGCTATTATTCCCCTCAACTCAGAAACTAAGCGTTTTCATAAAATGGCACCAGTTTGGCGTCGTTTATCGCTAAAACAAACAGTCAGTAACGGCCCACTAAAACTTGCTGACTAATCAACTCGATCAAAAATATAAAAGATCACGGAAAGACCTCTTCGATACTCCAAAACAGTTCATAAAGATTCAGCAGATGAACTGGTGACCTTCTGTGCAAAAGTACCAAAGATCACTCCCATTCCTATAAATCATCGTTACAAAACTTTTTATCAGTCAATTTCTGTTTTAATTCAACAACCCAACTACAGCCTCCAAAAATTTTACGTCATTAAAAAGTGATCTGAGCCACTTGTTTCCATAAGAACGAATAGAATCAAAATTGAGAAAAGAATTAACAAACCAATTCACGCGACAAAGAAAAGCTGGGTTAAAATGCAAGCTATTCATAAAAAAACCTATTCATAATAACCATGAAAAAACTGTAGGTTTGTCATTCTATCTCTCATACGATGAAAATCAGGATAAATTGTTTTAATGATTTCGAAGATCCACACAAAACTGCACATTTCAGTTTGATCACACTTTTTTGCAAGTAACAGCTAAGACTGATGAGAAATATATTTTTAAAAAAGGCAAGAAGGTGAAGTATTAATTAGTCAAAATGATTTAAATTTTTTTAGCAACGATAGATAGAGCTTACAAAGCTGGCGTACACCTAACGAATCGAGAAAAAAACGCAACAGAGCCTTCAGACACCGTTTTTAATAAGATTTACCAGAACATCTGGTTTCATACGGACCCCATCTGTAGTAGCTACCAACTCAATTTTAGTATGGAATGAAGCCCTTCATTAGTCATAAATTCAAAAACACCTAACAAAATAAGGGACTAAACAATCTACTACCCAAAAAATACTTTTATTGCGAAAAATTAGAAAATTATTTTAGGAAGACTGTAGCACAGAAAAACTGTTACGAAAGAAACAAGATTACTGAAACAACTTCAAGAACAAAAGTATTAAATTTTGGTAGGATCTCAGAAAATGCTGTAAAATATCACAAGCTAGAAGGATGAAAATAAGGATACATTGAAAGATTAACCTACTTTAACTATATACGGTACTATATTATTGTAAAGTCTATGTTGCATTCTAAAAATATAATGACACTAAAGAAAAATAACAGATATATATGATATGTCTAATTACTGCAAATTATCTTTAATTAATATAAAATCTACACACATCTATTTTCTCAAATCTTCAAATGTTAGTCATTACATCTTTGAACACAGAGCGATAAGTTTTGTCTTTTGATGAATATCAGTGCTACCTGCAAGTATTCAAAAACATGACAGATAGTGAAGAAACAAAAAAAAAAAGTTTGGAGCTAAAACCAACTGATGGAAGAGGAAGATATAGGGAGGAACAAAGAAAAGGGTTAGAGGAGACATTTACAATAATTTTGATATGTACAAGACACTCGACAGACATATCCAAACAGATATTTTGAAAATATGAATATGTATAGCGTTGGATCTTTTAGTCGGTATTCGTCCTGCCACAAAATCCACGTTTGAAGATATAATTGTAATGATTCTGAAAAAGATTCTACAAGGCAGAACAGTACAGCGAAAACGCTACAGAATGGTGTTAGTGTCCTAAATATGAAAATTGAAATCCATATCCTGTATACTCGGTTGTTAGATTAGTCCGGAAAATGCTCTGGAAATCAAATTAGATGTCATGAGATAAACCACTAGACAAAAGGTGGATATAGTCCAGTTATAAAAACCAGAACACTACTGGTTTTAAATGTAACACAAACTATGACAACTTATTCTCCAAAAACTTGTACACAACAAACAATGTAAATTGTAACTGATGAGGTTACAATTAACAGATTTCACAAATACCGTAAAAAACAAGCGTTGGTTACTATTTGATTTTAAAAGCACTAAACTACCAACAAACTCTCAAGTCGAACGCTTTGCACTGTTCGTTTGAAGAAACTGCCAAGGTAACGTAGTGAAAAGAAAAGGAGAGAAGCATGGTAACCTCTTTCTCGCTTCTTCCTTTAAAATCTTTCCGAAAATTAGAAAAATTGAGCAGTATCCATATAAGGAAATCCAAAATTTTAAATAGCATTTCATTTCTGACCACAGCTTTATCACTAATAACATTGAATTTCCAGAAAGTCAAATTCAAAAGATGCCATGAGAAAAAAATGCATCAGAACATTTCAACCCAACGATCCCACGGAAGTCACGCCAGAATGATTCACGAGAGAGAAATTGCAAAGAAAATACAAACATTATGGTCTAAGGAAATACAGAAATCAGAAATAAAAAGGATGACTTAAGAATGCATAAATCCCACAAATATATTAGAAATTCAATTTTGTTGCGAGCTATGTGTGTTATTATTCACTAGAAGCTTTAAAATCTGATACGCGGAAATTTCGCGAAAAAAATTTTCTGGACAGATCAAAAAATTCCGACCAACATAATTCATCACCTTTCTCAGACTTCGTTTGCTGAGCAAAAATTTATGCAGAGTATTAAGAACGCACCTTCGACCTGATTTCTTTACATATGACTGCATGTATGTGAGGCACATGTGTATAGGTGTATGTGTAAAGTGCATCCACTGTGACAATTCTGTCGCAGTGAGACGTTAAACAACATCGGTCGCCTGCTGCTACCATCAGGAAGTTATCATTTATATTTGTTACGACCGTTTCACATTTTTTTTCAGTTCTTCGTTTGATGAGGCATCGGTCGCCTGCTGCTACCATCAGGAGGTTATCATTTATATTTGTTACGACCGTTTCACATTTTTTTCAGTTCTTTGTTTGATGAGGTCAGATGCATTCCAACCACATACATGCACATACACATATTTGTGTACATCCCTTTACTTTTTCCCATGTAACAAAATAAGATTTAAGCACTATGCAGCCAAAATTGGTTAACACAGACTCAAAATTTCAGGAAAAAAATTGAAGTTTTTCGACTACAAATCTTACAATGAAATTTTCATTTAGAAGGGGTAAAAGACAGCTTAAACTCCTCTTAAATAACACCAAACAATCCTAAATGACACCTTGAAATAATACCTATCAAGAAGAGTAGGCGGCATTGGCGAAACGTTGTTTATTACGTGGTTCCTAAATATCACCGCTTCAAGGCCAGTGTGAAATGCAGCTTCGATGAGCGGTATTCCTGAAAAAAAAAAAAGATTCAAATAATCCCCATCATTTGTCTCCAAAAAGAACCACAAAACGTACGATAATGCTAACAGAATCACACAAGTTTCAGAACTAAAAACCAAAAACAATAAACTCCATTTTTCTGAATTTTAAATTAAATGATATCTGTTAAAAAACGGATAACTATGATAACATACCCTGATACTGTCAGGAACGACAAACTTTAAAAAAATAAGAAAAAAGAAATTTGATATCTGTAGATTACTAGTTACTAGATGAAAATATTCAAATAGAGAAACCCACGAAATTTGAGAGAAAAATGATTTTCCATCTTAACTTTTGCTTATGGCTATAAATAAGAATCGAAAATGCAATTTTCAAATAGTTTGGGAAGTGAAATGAAAACGAGCCAAAACTCCTAACCCTAAACCTGTAAATCAACACACCTCGGTATTTACAGCTTCCTGAAACTAAAAAAAATTACGAAAGATGCAAAGCATCGTTTGCAGATAAGAGAATTCAAAATGTTGAGGAAAAGCTACATGAAATAACTGCAAAACTAAAAAAAAAGTCATGCAAACAAGCAAACATTTACCAATATTAAACTAAATCAGCATTATTTAAGGGAGGAATGATGGTTCCGAACTGGTAGTATTACAGAATACGCATTTCAAAAAGGGAACAAATGACGGGTCAATGGGTAAAAGTGACAAAGGGGCAGAAAACTGGTGATACTTTCATGTTCCTTATCAGAGTCATCATATATCTTGTGACACATAAATACACTTATTAACTCCAAACAGATAGAGACACAAGTAGTCAGCGCTGATATAGGGTATAATACCTGGACGGTACCAAGCAGATATACGCTCATACTAATCCAATTACGTATATAAATATAAACCTAAATGTATCATGGTCTCTGAACCATCCATAAAATTTATCACTTGGGAAATCTACAAAAAAAAACTCATCCAATCGCCTGACTGTTTGACCAGTTTCCAATGAGTTAATTTTCGCAACAATTTTAAATACAATTGTAGTCATCTCAAGTAACACGGGTCATCATTAGAAACTACTGTCATTAATGTTTTGAGATTGAAATGACTGCCAACCCTTCGGAAAAAATGGAGCTGTTCCATGAAAGAATGAGTAAACACATTTGACGGGAATCAGTGTGTAACAGCTTTCAAAACGATTAAAAATGCAGAATGATTCCTAACTAGTGCAACACTTTTCTTGAGTAATAAAAAGCTTCCATAAAATTGACGAAAATCTCGCTGCTGATACATACATACATACAATGGTCCATAAGTATTTAAAAACTGAAATTTCATTTAGTTTTCCTTACTTCCCTCTCTCCCACACTGCCACTCAAGATATTCCATCTACATCAATTCAGGAAATAACTCCAGTTTTTGACAATAATTTTCAAAATAGCAGTCAAATTTACAAAATACCTGTAAAACACAGGCGATTTTCCACACAAACATCTATTTCAGATTCTTGTCCCCGTTATCACTTCATCTTTACATTTGACAGCCGGAACAACAAAGTATGCCAATCAGCTTCTGCAATCTAATGCGTTTTAAAACACTTCTGTCCCAAAAAATTCCGTAGAAACCAGGCAGACATGAAGTAAAAGAGAAACGACGAGATTCCTCGGTTCTCCATTACAAAAAAAAAAAAAAAAAAAAAAAAAAAAAAAAAAAAAATAAANCCTACCCCCAAAAAAAGAAAGGAAAACAAGTTTTTACAATTTTTAAACTAGTTACAGCAAAAAACGCAGAAAAAACATAATTTGCATGAGTACGTAAAAAAGTCTATCCCTATCTATAATCATCATTCTGTGGTTTGTGCTAATTAAGCATATATAATCAAAATACCAGTGAAGATGTAAAGCAATAAAACCTGCTCGCCAACGCATTTTCTTGCTTTAAATTAAAAAAAAAAAAAAAGAAACCAAAAACCAAATCTTAAGCATCATCCCGAAAAATCTAGCTATTAAATAAGACGACAGAAATTGAAAACGAATACATCTGTACATATCAAAGGTATAAAAAAGAAATGTACATATAGAATTGATTATATATATATATATATATATATTAATTTACGGGTTCAAAAGCTTTCTTTTCTATTACGCTTAGATTACGATACAAAATCTGATGAACGAAATTCGGAAAAGAAGACTAATGCTCAGCAATGGCTACATGAGTCTATAAAAGCAAAATCCTCACGGAAGAAAGTGAATTATAAACGTAGAACCTCAGCAAATACGTAATTCGCTCGGAACCCCAAAAAGTTAGCCCAAATATCTACCGAATTATACGATATAAATGGCGTACATTCCCGAACCGACCAATTATGGAGATCGTGGTAACGAGTAAATAATTTAAGTTGACACTACCTAAAATTAATTGCTAAGATACATCAGTCATAACGAAATTCTAGTTCCACAAGATCCGCAATGCCGTATAATCAAGGATGACATGTTTAAATGCAGGGAGAAAGGAAAGAGTAAGAACACATTGCACAACGATCCATCAGCTCCAAGCGCATGTCCACAGAAAACTGCTTTCATTCCAGCAAATATAACAAAGTATGGTTACCTAAGACTCAACATGTCCAACATATTTTACAGAGGACCGTGAAGTATTTTACGGCTGGTGGCCACATCTACTCAATTTATGACAGTACCACCAACCGCCTCATCCGTGCTTATTTACGATTTGCGAATGGAGCTTCCGTTATTTGTATGTCTGGTGCATTCAGTACTTGGGCATATTTTCTTTAAAATATTATTTCCATAGACGTTATAGTGTTTACGGCAATGGACATTTCTCAGAACCAATTATTAGGTGAAGTAGAATGAAGGTCTAGTGTAGAGAACACCCAGTATTTCGTGGCATAGATCAATTCAAAAGTTCATTAAGTAGTGAAAACAAGATGCAACACCATAATCCTTACTGCAGAAATGAAAAAAGTGTAGAACTTTCTTCAGTTTGAAAGAACACAAGCATATAAACCGTAAAGTTCTCGAAAGAAGCCAAGAATAAACCTGAAAAGACCTGTTCGTATCGTTGCAATCCTCATATTTTTCAAATTATTTTTTGAATATACCCAAAAAAAAGCCAAATTATCAGAAATAATTTGTTATGGCTGTCAGCGTCGTGTGTCAACAGAATAAGTTATTTTAAAAATACAAAAATGCCAAAGCAGTTTGAGCCAATGTGACCAAGGATTTCTGGCACACACAATCAAATCATAGCATGACGGAACAGAAGAAATAAATTAGAAACTGAAAAGTTTATAGTGAAAAAGAAATATTTGAACAAGTCATCAGGGAGAAGGTTACGTCAAATGTGTTTTGTAGTTTAGTAATCCGTGAGATATAATGGTGTAATCAAGAGTTTTTCAGGCAATAATTTTAAAACAACGAAGAAAAGGTTCAACTGTATAAGATATGCAGCAAAAAATATAAATCATTTCCATCGCAATCGTGATACTTGAAAAAATACATGGAGAGATTAATGTACTACAGAGAAGAAAAATATTGCGAATTATAACATGATTAATAGAAGTACCAACCCAAAAATTTAGGCAGAGTAGTAAAATTCGTTCTGAACTATGTGGAAAACATTAAAAAACCGAAAGGGATTTATGTTAGAGGAGGAATAAACCAAGGCCAGTATGAAATACTGTGGCCCAGCGTCTTACAACTCACAAGTCTGTACCACCATATAACTGGGGAAGTTAAACCATAGGACAACAGAGTTAATTCAAGTATTATTAGTTATCTCCAAATATAGTGAACAAGTTTGTCGCGTGCACTCACCACGTTCTGAATAAAAATTGAATTTGCAGTAGCTTCCATCGGATGAGACCACTGAAATGCACAGTGCTATGTCTTTCTTTCAATGGAACGTTCTTAAGTAAAATTTAGATCCGTTTAAACGGACAATTCCACACCATCAAGATGTTTGAAGCAGGACAGATTCGAAAGTTGCATATTTGACATTTTAACAGTTTAAGAACGCCTTATGAAGAAATTAATTAATGCAAAGACTTTTAACCAATAACAGAATCGGGTTGTGGTCCAAAAGCGCATATACATGAATCTTTGTCTTTAGAAGAGAAAGGCAATCGGAAACGTGAGACACTGGCTTCACCAGAAAAACTCAGCTTCCTCAGCGGGCTGGAAATGATTTTGAAGAGATATAAAAGGTTAATACCTCTGGAACATATCACCTGCTAAATTTCCACAAAACTACAGAAGTAGAATTATTTGCTAAATTGCTTTTTCTAGAAATGACCAAGCACAAGAACATACACTTTTCTTTTCTTCTTAGTCAAAGAGAATAAGTGAACAGTATGATGATTGCTGGATACACACAGCATCGTTGAATCTGTTGAAAAACTTATGCTGAAAACAGAATTAAGTTAAGAGTCCTACCAAACTTCGTAAACTCTAAAAGATCTTGAACAAAAATTGATTTAAGGAATACCAAAATATGGAGGCAGGATTTGTTCCACGTCGCAATTCTTTCAACAAAAGACAACTTTTAGTATCAAAAATCCTTATTATAGTGCCTTTTTCAGAAGATGTCGCTAACTGTTCTCCTGCAATAGAGAACTTGTTACAATTTTGATGAGACCGGTAGTTTTTTTTTTTTCTTATAACTCTGTACAAATTTTTCGTAAAATACAGATATGTAAAATCTAATCTATGAGTGAAACTTTTAGAAGTGATTATGCCGTGTAAGTCTTGAATATCACTATCAACCTCCACTTATTTGAATAAAGAACTGATTTAGAAAATTAATAAAGCAAATTCCGAAACAGTACTTTACCAGTTAGATTTAGTGCAATTGCCGACAGTGGTCTCTGATGAGCGTTGATTATTCTGGGTGGAGCATCTGGTTCTCCCAATGTTAAACAGCAAACTGATGACGAAGAAGAAGGTGCAGGAAAAGCCAGAAGAGAATTTTCCGATGCAGGGCACAAGCAACAAATTCCACGTGGATTTCTACTTGAATCATATACTTGCAATTTTTCCGGTTGGTCTGTGAAACTGCAAAGGGCAAAACTAATTTTGTTAACTACAGCTTCGTTTACGGATGCCTCCCAAGAACAAACGACTTATCTTTCGGAAACAACAGAGAAAGATAAAGATATAGAATTCATTCCAGAAGAAGCCAAAAACAATTTTCAGACGAAAAACAAACCAGTCATGGAATATTTGTGTTTAATACCCATTCAGATACTAAAATGCTGATTTAGATTGAAAGTATTTTTTGGTCGCAACTAAAGCAAAGAAATTATCGGAAAATGTAGTCATTGCTTGCTCATTATTTTATATATTGCTTACCGGAAAGTATGAAGTACATGAAGTTAAAAGAATCGGCATTAAAAATTAACCTAAATATGTGAACGGATGTATCCAGAACCACGACAATGCGATCACGACGCAAACGTACTGCTCGTACATCACTATTCATCTCTAACTGCACCACTTCTCTGTGATTAATAACATCCCAAATTACTACTGCAAATATATTTCAAGATTTTAAGGACACAAAACCCAGAAGACGTGAATGTTTTACTTTTCCATATATGAAATTTACAACACTGCTCTCGAAAGATTTAAAAAAGAATAAGTAAAAACCTTTATTTGTTGAAAAAGCAGGTGTAACACCTCCGCCAACGAGTGCCACATAATTACAGCGGAATAACATCTCTACTGCTCCAATACCACCATTCAATTTTTCATTAAAATTCTGCTTCAACGGGTCAGTATTGTAAATTCGAAAACCATCATCCAAACCACACACGAAACAGCCAAAATCCTCAAAAATACTGGTAGTATATGCACTGATTTTTTAGAAGTTAGAAGTGATTCTAGACTAGTGGAATTTAATTAAAGCCCTAAACCAAACCAGCTACAAGAAGTTTATAGTTTTGAAGCCCTTGAACACATTTATTGAAGCTATCTGTTCGTTGTCATTAAAGGTATCCTCAGAAGGCTGTTTGTCATACGAGCTTTAAAAAAATACACAAACCTGGTTGAAAGTGTTAAATAATACGTGAGATGCTCTCTTCATTGATGTATAGTAATATCTGTGTTTCAGAACTTTTCATTCACTGAAATATAAGTTTGGTCAGCTTTATGCCTTGTTGAAATAAAATAAACAAAGTTGAGATATTCACTAGAAAATTTTTGCAAGGATACATAGCAACAGAAGAGGAGAAGCGAAGAGGGTTTTACCCAATTCCTACATTCAGGCTAATCCCAGTCATCGTAAATGACCAATACGGTTTCGCTCACATCAACGCGGTGCGGTTACACACTGCAGCGAGGTAAGGTCACTACTTGAAGAGACGAGCACTGCACTTGCACTTGATTCAAGAACTAGTTCACCATGAAACTCAATTCATTCAGGGACTACTGACTGTCATATGAACACTTCGCGGCCCGGACTAAGCGAGTAGCTCGGGGTTGGTAGGTTGTTTGACGGTGTTAGTAAAACGATCCTCACTTTGAGTTTATAAGAGCGCATTTAGTTTCAAGCTTCATCGCGTTAATTATGAGCATAGTGCGCTGCTGAAAATCCAAACAGGCCTTTTATCATTAAATGAACGATTGTCATTTTTCCTCATTTGTCTTTCCACTAATGCAAGTTATTTATGGGTGAACCCTCCTTGTTCAATTTTTTCCTTACTAATTCCTACTTATTGCTTAGTGGCAGGTTTCTGTTACTTGATTTTCAACCAATGTTAATGTACATCCTACAGCGTAGATGTATACACTGTATAGGTGGAGGATTGCCTGATTTCAAAGTAACTCGGATCATGTCACATTTTACTTCGCTTTCTTTTCACTGCTTCGGAGAGATTTTTTGTGTTAATCAGAGGGCAAAATATGTTATCGCATCACTTACAATTAGTGTTGTATAACTGTAAATGCTTGCTTAGGTTACAGCCCAACACTGCGATACATCTCCATCGGTTTTGTCGGAAGTACTACTAATAGGATCTCGTGGGATCGGAATTTTCATTTACATCCTAGACTAGTAGTTCAGTTCTTGGAATTTTAGCTTGCGATGTCATTGTAAGCATTGTGATTAGGATGAATTCTATTGTCACCATAGTATTGCATTGAACAGGTGCTAGTAGGCTAGAAAATGGGGTACGGAATGATATGGTATATCTTCCTTTCTATTCACATTTAAGTTAAAAAAAAAGCTGTAGCATCATTTTCGCAACTACCTAGACCAAACTCTTTTCAAGAGCAAACTACAATAAAAATCAAAATCATTTTGAAAATAAGAAAGTTACGGAAGGTTTCAAAATTTCCCAAGGATTGAAATTCTATAGAAGCCTGCCATTGTACATATCTCTTTTTAAAGAACGGTGCCTAGGATGTTGAGATTGTAGTATGTACGACATGCTGGTGTCAATCTGTGTCTTCTTGCCAAATGGGTTCGTAGCCTATAAAATATAACAGACTGTTCAGGTAGATTTATGCTGCCTTCACCTTTTATCCTACCGTTTTTCTTTTAGGATATGTAGAGTAATTTTATTGTCGGTAGAATAAAAATATCTGTCGGAGCCCACTAAATATGAGTTTTGTTTTTTTTCCCTCGGTGTGATTCTTGACTCGTTTCATTTTTATCTGATTTCATTGGTTTGCTATGGTCTTTTCAAAAGTCATTGATATTATTCTTTCCCTTACCTGTTTCTCTTTTTTTATTGAAATAATTTGCACAGCATCATTTCTGTATTTAGTTATTTTACATACAAGCCATTTTGTATAATATGCAGTTTCCCTGATTTTTTCGTCTTGCAAAATTTTTGAATTTTTCGTATCAGGATGTGAATACCCACTTTTGTTTCTCTCGTGCTAACGGGTTATATGTTGAAAACAATAACTGGTATTCATTTGAATTGCTAATTGGCTCCGTTAACTGCTGGGTCGTTTTATTTATGAATATTTCCAACAATATTTCTGATGCTTTTTAGAGCAAATAAGTAACTTTCAAACCGCCTGAGCATGTATTATTGTCAGATTTTCAGAAAATTTGAGCGAAGTGAACTGGGATGAGAGAAAATACTTCATTCCAGATTGAAAATGAGAGGGGCATGTTATTTGTTTCTCAAGAAATCTTTTATGCTTCACGTCGAAGCCTTTTCTTGAATAAATTTTGTTAATTAGGCTTCTCGATCTCACTACTTCTCGTCCTTTTTCTCTTTTTATTCTTTATTTGTTCTTTCCATTCTTCTTCTTCCATCAGATCAAGTTTCGTTTTTATGAAGCCCCCTTTTTTTTAAATTATATTTTCCTTCGTATTTTCGGCAGGTATACTCCGGAAGGTACTACAGATACGGCTTAGCGATAAACGATTATTGGAAAATGAATATATAATGTTTGTTTAAAGTCTTTATATTCATTCATTTTAATTTATTTGAACTAAGTCGAACAGTGATTTATTTTGGTCTTGAATTTACACTGATCGGTACGCGATGATTTTGAAGCTATTGAAATGCAAATAGTATAATGAAATCACCAGCTAAAGCTAGGTGGAGCTCATTTAAGTTGCTTCGTTACCACTCCAAATCCCACTAATCAGTTCAAACTGAGCGAAATAGAAAAGTCTCACAAGTCCTGGGGTTCTGGTATTATATGAAATTTAGTCGATCAGGTTTGAAAAACTTGGTTTCATTTTTTATATTATCTTATATTAGTCACATATATTTTATAAATAATTCACAGGAAACGCGTTATAAAAATTCTTTTTTGTTCCACACAAAAGGGATTAGATTAACTGTACTCAAGCAGTGGGTAAGTTGTGCTATTTTGCTCATTTAATTAGCAGTGGGGTAATTTTCGTTAAAGTGCATTATTTTTGTACTCACACATAAAATCTGTTTGAAGTGATTTTTCAGAAAATGTTTGTTTTGGTCAGTTGTTTTTTTTTTCTTTTTTTTGTCTTTATTAGCTTGTTTCATTTTTATTTTGAGCTATGTAAAAACTTTATCGTTGTACAAGTAAATCTTTCAGAGATTCATATCTTCTCAATCTACAGTGAAATTGTTATATAAATCTTTAATAAACTCTCCACTAATCCTACAATTTATTTGTTTGTTGGAATACCATCATTCCACTATTTACACACAACTGGATACCATACGTGTAACGTGCAGATAAAAATTTCGAGAAATCTGCTTCAATCTGGGGTCATTTTCAGGTAATAAACAATGGTGCAAACTTATCAAAGCCCGGTCCGTGTATACAAATATCCATTTGAAATTGTGATGGCAGTTAGTTTTTCTTTCTCCTGGTTATCTCGGGATCACTTTTGTTGGTACTTTCCTGTCCTTTTATAGTTTTTATGTTGTTACTTTTACGCACTACTAAGGCGAGATGTAATAGAAGTACTTCGGACTGTTCACGAAAGTTTTTATATGATGAATACAGCTTCGTATACATTTCTATTCAGGCATATGAAAAGCGTTTTCCAACCTGTCCTCAAATTCCAATATTTGTTGGGTCTGAAATCACTTATGAATATCATTCGGAAGATGGTGCTGAAGAAATAATTGAACGCAAATGTCAACTAAATATCGATGCTCCATACCTTGTAAAGAAAGTAAGTTTTCCTTATATTTCTTCATTAAATTGAGATTTTTGTTTTGTGCTGCGGTAGCTACCTTCACAGCTGCTAGTGTTCTGTATTTTTTTTTTTTTTTTTTTAGATAGCTGGTGTTGAATATGTTGATTTTACGCAGAAGAATTCCCTCGATCGTAGAAAACGTACTCTTATCATCGAAGCAAAAAATATTTCATTTACGAATAGGATTGATGTCAAGGAGACTTGTTTTTATTACGTATGTTTTTCACCTGCTTTCCTTCACAGTAGTCTCATTGTTCGAGATTGATCTGGCTCAAATTAATTTTTGGTGCATAAGGTTTCTACCAAGTTCTTACTGCTGAATTATTGCTGCATCAAGTAAATTTTGGCATTCGTTTTACTCTGAAAATGCTTTTAAATCTTTATTTTATTTTGTGCAGTGATGAAGTCGCATATAATGGGATGGATCCTTTGTAGGTTCATCCGGAGAATAGTGAATGGACTTGTTTTGAACAAAGTGGTTCATTGGATGTTAAGTCATTCTTTGGTTTCGAAGCTACAGTCGAAAAATTGGCAGTAAAGCAATATGCAGCCAATCTTTCCAAGGTATTATTTTAAAAGTTCAGTGAAGTATTCCCTAGGTAAAGCATAAGTAAATAGAAATTGAAGTCCACGAAGTGTCTGTTTTACGCCTAGCTTAAATGAGAGCATGTTGGAAATTTGTTTTTGCAGGGAAAAGAGGTGCTGGAATATTTTATCAATGAACTAATAAAAAGTGGTATAACGTTTATTCCTCCGTATAGTGATGCAGCAGAATCAGCTGCTGATTCAGCAATTGATGTTTCAAGACCTGTTGATGAAGATGAAAAAGAGAAGGACAAAATCGATTCAGAGGTAATGGAACAGCATAGACCATCCTCTCATACTCGAAGATTTTCTGCTGCGAGGAAGTCTTCTACCGGTTTGCCGCCTCGGAAGTCAAACGCACTGCGAAATTCCATTGATGACTGTAAGCCTTTTAATTGGTTTTCAAAAATATTATGTCTTTGATAGTCACGGTTGGTCTCAGCAAGTTTTCTGGATACCGTTCCTGTTTTTTATTACTTTTTTGGGAGAAATTTTCAAATATTAGCTTCAAATAGTAAGTAAAAACAAAAGAAATTATTAAGTAAACTTCCCAGAACTATGACTTAAGCTTTACTTATTTTATCCCTTTATGGCTAAATCACTAGTATATCTTCAGAGGCAAGTATAAAAAGGAGGAGGAAAGTAGTCCCCACTTTGTTATAATTCATTTTTTTTGTGATTAAATTCCGTTTCACATTTCACTAAATATTGCGAATTTAGGTCAAGATTCCTTCCAAATTCTGTGGTGACATTGTAGTTGGAATGAGGACTCTTCCGTGTTAGGGGCTCAGAAACTTCTTGTTTTGAATGATAACTTCTCTATTATAGGCACATTAATGCAGGATTAATTGAATAGAAAATGTTGGTTTTGTTGTCTGCTGCCGCTTGTTTAGCAAAGAAGAATTTACCGTAATTTTATCTATCCATATTATTAGCGTCATCTTAGTAAACATAGTATGTTCATCCCTTCGTCATCTAGTGGAAAACTGCTTCCAACTGGTAGTTTTTATTTCCATTAGTACAATATTCTTACTGAAATTATTATTTGCAAGGGTGTTTAGTTTTAGCTGTACTTATGTTGAAATGTAAATCCTTCTGTTTCTTCATCCATTTTGTTCTTAAGTGACTTTCACATATACTGAATTTAAACATTATTTTGCTTATTTTCGTTCTATTATGATTCAGCTTACAAGTAGAATTTCTTTAGAGACCTTTTAAGATAACTTACTTTTGCAGTACAGGCTTATAAAATTTGTGATGTATTTTAAAATACTCATAGGATTAATACTTCTCTCTGACTCGATTATTTTGTTTCCTTGCTTTACTTTAGTGTCGTAGTGTACCATGCATAGTTATGAGCTCCGTAATAGCAAAGGCTATTATGGAGCTCATAACATGAGGGCCTGTTATTGGTTAATGTGAAGACTTAATTCACTATTGGTGTGAGTTTATAATCAAATGCGACGTGATATACATTGTTATAGCTGAAACAAAATTGGAAGTAGAATACATCCGTCGTTTCTTGGGGCAGCTCAGTACCCTAGAAGAAAGTCGTCTTTGCGAGCTGAAGTATGGATTGCAAGATACCCTGAAGGTTTAATTTCACTTGAATTGTATAGATGGTTTACTATCCTCTGCTGTTTTACTGTTTACAAATCTATTTTCCATGAGAAGAAATTCGTACTGAAAGCCGACTTACTGAATAAAATCAGTGGAATAGAAATAGTACATTGATTTAAGCTAATAGTTTTCTGTTGTGGGAGAAATAGTGTTTAATACGTTGACATTCGGAAGAAGTATGGATCTGTTACGATTTTGTACTGATGAGAAATTGTGTTCCAAAATTACTGGAAATTCATTTGACAATTTTTTTTTTTTTTTTTTTTTTTTTGCAGGGGAAACTTCCGAATGATGCTCACTTATTGCGTTTCTTGCGTGCGCGCGATTTCGATGTAGCTCGAGCGAGTGATATGGTACAGAAAAGTGTTAAATGGAGAAAACAGTACAATGTGGACAAAATTTTGCATGAATTTGAAGCACCACCTATTTTGAAACAGTTTTTCCCTGGCTGTTGGCATCATAACGACAAGGAGGGGAGGTGAAACACCTTGATTGTTTTTGCATATTCCTGAAAGGGCTGGTTTGTGTTTAGTGTCGACCTAGACAAGGATATCAATATCATAAAAGTAAATTTGTGGCGCTTAAAATTTAACTTTCTTCGATTTAATAAATGCCGATCCCTTGATCGAGTACCGTGTAACGTTTAGACCCTTATTCGTTCTGCGTTTGGGCAAGCTCGACATGAAAGGTCTTTTGCGTACTTTCGGTATGGAAACTATCATGAAATTCACATTATCAGTAATCGAGCAGGGTCTTATTAAAACGGCTAAAGCCACAAAAATGCTTGGAGCGCCGATAAGGTTTTTTGTTGTTGATTTCTTTTTTTGCAATTACGCATAGTGCTTGCTTACTGTCGGTACTTCATGGTATTTCAATACATTTCTTGGGGTACTTCGCAAAGAAGTCTTTTTATTCGGTTAAATCTGTAGAGGTGTGAAAAATAATTAGTTCCTCATTTCTTATAAAGAGGAAGCGATATTCAAGTAGCCCATTTTATTCTTACAAGGGGATGAAAGCTAAGCTTGGAAAATCACTAAATTGGAATAATTTTAGCACGTGGACACTGTTGGTTGATTTGGAAGGTTTGAGTATGAGACATCTGTGGCGTCCAGGAATTCAAGCCTTATTACGAATAATTGAAGTTGCGGAAGCCCATTATCCAGAAACAATGGGACTAGTTTTAATAGCTCGAGCACCACGTGTCTTTCCAGTCCTGTGGACACTAATCTCACCATTTATTGATGAAAATACAAGAAGAAAATTTATGATAAATGCTGGTGAATCGGTTATTTCTGAGCTTAAGAAATACATCGATGAGCAATATGTTCCAGAATTTCTGGGTGGAACGTGTTTGTGTATGGCGCCAGAGGGTGGTCACATTCCTAAAAGCTTATACAAACCTGTAGAAGAAGTAAGGACTCCAAGTCGCAATTTTTTTCTCTTACTAAAATTCAATTCGACAAATCATTAAATTGCCAAGAAATTAAAAAAAGAAAATTCATGTTATGTAATAACAGACCGTAATAGAAGACGATGTCTTGAAATCAACCTACCAGTCAGCGAGTATCTATAAAGGGACACCTCATGAAGTAGTCGTCAGAGTGACTGCTGAGGGATGCGTTCTCACATGGGACTTCGATATTTTAAAGGTTTCTTTAATTTTATGTAATCAAAACAATGCGAAAAAATCATTGAGTAATTTATGCCAGCTGGTACAGGTCGAATGGCACCGTACAAAGTTAACAAAAACCTTATTGATGTATGAAACTATTGTTTTGAGGGTGAATGTGAGTTTTTGATTTATTATACGGAGAAACAAGTGGAAGCAATCACCACACCCAATTCACCTTCCGTACTTACATCCGTTGAAAGAGTAACTGCAGCTATTGGAAGTACTATAACGAATCCTGCATTACTCTGTGATCCGAAATTGATTGTTGGAGTTAATTTGAAGTAAGTTTTCATATTTATAATTATTTGTGGAATATATGAATTTTTCTTCCGTTTCATTGTGAGGTATATTTAGAATTTGAAGAGATTTTGCACTTAAAATCTTGATTGCTTTTGTTTTCAATGATATAAGTTTGGAAGTTTTACAGGTTGGAAGAGAAACCCGTACAATTCACAGAGGGTGATTCAATGCAGGGGTCTCATTATTGTCCTCAAGTGGGCTACTATATCTTACAGTGGCGTCATCTCGAATCAGTGCAGAATCAATCCTTCGATTTTTCCCTATCTGGTCATAAGTGCAAAATAATGTATTATCATGAATTATTGGATTCTTTGGATTTTAAGTAAGTTAATGGTTTCTCATTTGCTGCAGCCCGTGAAACGATTATTTTTGTCATTTGACTGCTGACTGTACCTTAGTCACCGAGGTTGTAGAAAAGAGTCAATACTTGATTCAGATTGAATATGATGGCTCATGTAGTGTGACGAAAAAATTCACGTGGATATTGTTTGTTCAAAAGAAAATAGTACGGGCCATAGCTTCTCCGGAAGCACTCTCATTCCTAAACCTTTCTTAAGTAGTGGCAGGTTTATTTTAAATTTTTCCTGCCGTTCTCTAAGAGAGAATAAGGAGCGGGGATGAACTTCGACGGATTTGTTCAACAAATCAAATAGAAATCAAATTAAAGTAATGTCCCTTGTACCTTGTATCTTTCTCCTCTCTCTTTCTCATTCTCAAATAAAAAAAAAAAATTTTCGTTTGGAGCGAAATTCATGTTATAGAAAAATGCGAAAGAAAGAAGTTTATTGGTCAACAGACCTTTGGTTTTAGCATTTCAAGGCAGTATGATATTTTTAGAATTCAAAATGAACAAAAACATTCATATAAGTCAGCCCCTTCATATTTTGTTATATTGCACTCTGGTTCGAACAGATTTTTTTGTTTGAGGAAAAAGATAGTGTAGAGGAGCAGAAATGGTAAGAAGGCTATGCTTATTTTCTTTTCCCTCAGTCCATCAGTTGTTAATTGTTAGTTTCAAATGATCACATTTTAGGGGCTCAGTGGCTTCGTTGGAATCTTGCAGGTCGTCATTCTCATCGCTTGCTGCAGCAACATCATCTATTGCTACTCCGATATCAGCTCGAAAGAATTAATTGCTGGCACTTTCAAAGAAGCTTACGTATTTTCTAAATGTGCCAGTTATCCTGTTGCGAATGAGTTAAATTAATATTTTTTTGAACATAATAGTTGTCTTTGCTGATGTTACTTTTGGGATTCTGAAAACACCTCACTGCTTTGAACTAAAATTATCGGTTTGTTAACCGATCTGGAAGAAATAAATTCCTAGTGGCTGTTTTCCATTCGCATGTGACTACAGTATCATGCATTTTCAGAAGGAACTGCTATAATCTACAGATAAAAAGGGTTAAAAGATGCGTTGTTTCTATTTGGGTTATTTGGACGTTTTCGTGCGCTATCTTCTAAATTTCTTAGCAAAATTTGTAGGATTCTCTAATTATGTGTTACTCCTACTTATTTTAGAAGAAATATGACTCTTCTCAAAGAGCTCTGAGATGTTTCATGGTGATATGTTTCAAAAGTTTTCGTTTGTATACCTCTATTTATTAACAATTACGCCGGTGTTTTGTTATGGCAAGATATTAGAATGCAAGTAATACCTATTTTATCGCAATGGTGGACTGTCGAACTAAGAGAAGTATTGTTGCTGTGCCCTTCAGTTTCCGAGATTGTTTTGACGTTCGGGATTATTTTAGAATCAGGATAAATAATGAAATACTCATGCTGTAGTTTTACTTTTCACTTTCCATACTTTATTTCATTCTTCATATTTTTCTGTTTTCCTGAACCACGTGTGATTGTATTATTTGCTCAAGAACGAGTACGTAAATATGTTGCAATCTTGTATTATTCGTTGATAACAATTGAATACTATTCCTTTTTCTGTACCTGTAGTTGTAGTTAATATTTTCAAAATGCGAATTTTTTGGTATTCTAGTTCTTAGAGAGACGTACTGCTTTTTTACGGGAATTTTTAATTATCCTTCGAAGATCCGGAAAATACTGCAGAATTAAAATGAAATGGATTCTTTGTTGACTACTTTAGTCGTTTTACTCACTTTAGTTTCTAAAATGTCGAGTACTTTTGAATATTCAAATTAATACTGGATTTTTTCTCCGCCTTGACTATGATGATGATTTCACTCCAAGAGTCGCGTTATTGACTGTCTGTTTCAGCTGTTTGTGTCACTTTCGTCTGGTCACAAGGGCAGAATTTATGCATTCCCACATGTTGCTGGTTCCTTTTGGTCTTAGTGATTCTTCATTCGATGTAAACTGGTTGAATCTCTCGGGGAAGTTGTTATTTTCGCTGCAGCTTCTTAAGTTTGATGAAGGTGCTGAACGATTTCATTTCGCTTACAAAATCAGGATTGCTAATATTGCATTAGACACGAGCTAGTTTGTTGTGTTATGTGATATTTTTAAAATTTGTTCGAACCAATGTTTTTTTAAATCGTTGCAATTTCTTGTTCTTGGTTTAATCTTTGTGTTCTAAACGAAGTTAGTGTTCGGTTCGTAATTTGAGTTGAATTATGAGTTCAGTTTATTTTTTTCCTGTTTGAGAACTGCATTCCAGTGTTTTGTGACTAAGAAGGGAATTACAATGATCTGTTTCACTCATGTTTATCTCATAAGCTTACCTCTGAATAACTGTTCATTTGGATTTTTTCTCCAAATTCAATGCAAATAATGCTTTCTATGAAGTTGATTTTGAGGAAAAAAGTCAATCTTTGCATTTCATAGGTTTAGGAGGGAAATTCTCTTGTCAGGGACGGGATCTGTCTACTTCAATCTTCTTTTGTCATATTGTAATATGTTATTTTCAATCACCTAGGACAACTCTTCGTAGTAAATTACTGTAATACAATTTTGTGTTTCATTCTTGATGTATCTCTGCTAATAGAGTTTATGCTTTTTATGATCTAAAGTTTAGTCGATCGGGTAGTAGTAGTCAAAGTGCGGTAAAGTGTTTAAAAAAAAGTTTGTTGTAACGTTCCCACTAGTCTCGCACTTTTTTATTCAGAATCCTAATTATTTAATTCTTTCATTTTTACCAAATGTGTTAGAGCTGCCTTCCTGGACATGAAATTCTGTGATAGAGTTCGATATACAGGGTACTCCTGTACTCAAATTCCTGATTTCAACAGGGATATTACCTGCAATAATCGATCATCTCTTGACTAGGGAGTATTTCGTGTTAATTATGGTAGTGTCTGCAGGCAACGGGGACAGAGGGAATGAAATAAGAGTTGATCGAATTTAAACCTTTCTACTGCGATGATTTCGTGCAGTACGTAAATGGACTCCAAGAGCAAATGAATGAACGGAGGTCATCCAACCGGCAAACTCTCCTTCGCATTTACTGCGCTGACGGGTTTTTCGTCATTCCGATTCGAGGGGGGAACGTGTGTTGCAGTTTTTCTGTTGCTGCTGTTGTTTTAGGAATAGCTGATGGCTAGTTGGCTTCTTCGAGTGAATTTCCTCCTTTGCTTCATTTCAGGTGTGTTTACTTCCTAGTCACATCTTTTCGTTTTAAAATTATTTCTAATTTTACAAATTCAGAATTGAACTCTGAAAACTTATGTATAGCAGATTATTCGATAACTAAAACCGTATAGTTGGTTCATTACTGTTCTTTATAACTGCAATGTCATTTTTGTAATGGAAGCAAAAATTAGTGGGAAATAAGATGTCAACTTTACTTTCACTTCAACTAAGGGGAACATAGTAGGAGGTTGCTGCTACTATAGTTAGGGGAAGTTTTTTGTCATTAAAAAAAATAGATGAATGATTACTGCATTATGACATGGTTGAGAAATGTCATTTCAGTCACTGCAAAATACTTTGGCTGTCGCTGTATTTGTATTCGGTTTTGTTCTTTGGTAATTAAGATTAAGCATTCAATTGTATGCTCATTTCTTTTTCCAATTTTAATTCAGTGGAAAGCTATTCTTCAGTCAGTAACCGATCATATATCGCGAAAATCGCAATTTGAAGTGGCATCCCTTAGGCACTTGTCGTCTTGAATCTTTTTATTTTAATTAATCACATTTTATCATTAGTTTGACATTCGAATAGCTTTCTTTTTCAGTTTTAAACTAGTTTCTGCTCTGAAAATCTTTTTCATTTATTAGGAACCATTCAAAATTCTGGATGCATCACCTAATAATATTTATTGCTGCTTGAAGTGCAGCAGCTTATCTTTTCATCAGTAGAAGTTAGAGATGTGGACTGGATTCTACACGGTGAAAGTGAATATTTGTGGAATAAAGTAACGCTGTGTGACCCTTGACGTAAAATTAATAGCTGCCCCATTAAAATTGAACAGTAGCACAATTNTTAGTGCTTGAACGTAAACGAACCGAACCTTGAACCCTTGAATTGACGAAAATTAACGAATAATTAACGAATGAAATTAAAATTAACGAATAACGAATAATTAATAATAATTAACGAATTAACGAACCCTTGACGTAAAATTAATAGCTGCCCCATTAAAATTGAACAGTAGCACAATTCTCATCATCTATTGGCTAGCAAAACACAACTATGATACAGTGGAAAAGTTGCTATTTATTTTCATTAAGTTGCCAGATCCTTTTCCTCAAAATTAAATTTCATTACTAATTTAGGATGTAGAGCGGCATGCCAGTACCAACGGGGGCAATATCAACTGCGATTCGCGAGAGATCAACAATATGTTCATCTTCAGTTGACATATTTTCGTTACCCAACAGGAATTAATACTTGGACTGGTGTTGCTTTTGGAAAATCTATGGTTAATATATCAAAATAAGTTGTCTAGATCCAAACTTGTCATCCGCAATAAAAGTCAAGAGATTCATGGTTCTCAAGACTAAGGAACAAGATACTAAATTTAATTATTGTTAAATAAACAATTCAACTGTTTTGATGTTATTGTAGAGTGATGGACTTGACTTTATTGGTGTGCGTGTGTTAGGCGACAGGATTCTAGTAAGTGATGAGTTTGTCCGAGGCTTTAGGCCTCCAGTATTGGACGTTGGGCAAAATATTATTGTCGAATCCGCTTCATTATTCAATGGCGATCTACGAGTACGACTTGCTAGACCAATATTTTCGAATGACACGGCTGATTTCTCGCTGGCTAACTGCTTACCTTGGCAGGTGAGTTTCGGTTAATTATGAAGCCAGCATAGTTTTTAAATCAACTTTAAATTCTGTTTTCAGTTTCCAACATTATCACCGCTTGATCCTAATGGTCGAATACTCAAACATAGAATCACGCCACAGGGAATGGTTGTTTGTATGAATCGATGTCCGTGTGGACCTGCCTCCGCCCAAAACCAGTGCCAGCTATGATTTACTTCAAATCCCTTAACATTTTAAAACCCATTCATTTTCGTAAAATACCTTTAGTTTATTAGATCCATTTGTTTATATAAAATTCATTTTAAAATATGATTTAACGGAAGTCATGTTGTTGCAATTAACCTTATGACCTTTTATTTCAAAGAAGCGATAAACGTAAAATCTACCACTGCTAGTGAAATGATATTGAATAAATGAAGCTGAGGTGAACCTTACATCACTAAGGACTTCGTACCGGCATATATTTACTTCATTACATCTATGGTACTCTTTCGTTGTATTTGAGCAACTCCTGTAAGAAAACAGTCAAGTGCGTAGTTCGACAGTGTCATGACTGAATTCCAATGTTTATATAAAAGCGCTGTCCAAAAATTCGGATTCCTGTCCTGTTCAATCTCTTTCCAGTATTGAAAGAAGAAGCAGAATTAATCGATTACTACTTATTAAAATAAACAGTAGCTAAGTAGTGAAAAATACTCTAAAAACAGCAAGCTCGCAGGGCTGAACATAGTCTACATCTCAGTGATCACATAGAATAAAAAAATTTTTTTTTTTTTTTGAAAAGCTTCGCGCATGGAATCTTCCAGCTCAAACCTGAATATCATGGAAAATAACCATAATTTGTATAAAAAAAAGTAGAGGAATAAATAATTAAACAAGTGGAATGGCAAGAAGAGCAATTATTGCAGTTAAAATTTTCTTGCATTAGTGCAGAAATTTAATTAAGACTGCAATATTCATTTTCTTGTCAACTGAATTATATAACTGTTATCTTGAATAAGGCTCATTCAGCCAGTAAACTTATAAATCCCAGCTAAATAGATGATGCTTGATGAGCATATCTCGCACATCTTCTTTCAGTGGCTGATCAAACGAACTTCGAATCGTACTTGGCAGCATATTTGAGAAAGTCTAAAATTAGTGTGATTTCTAGAAGAAGTAAAAACTCAACGTAACAGCAAATAAGTATGAGTGCGCAAGAATATTGAAATTTCGTTACATTTCATAATAGCAAGCAGAGGAACAAATAAAAATTGGTCGCATTGTTTCATTCTTTTTTTTTTTGCAATGAGAAAACACTTCTGGCTCTCCATTTAGAATAATATGATGGAAGAAAGAATGGCTTAATTTCAACAAACTTTGGTGGTTTACTAAGCATATAATATTTCTTTAGGAAGTACCTTCTTTTTTAGCGTGTCGTTTAAATTTAAATTCTTTTTTCTTTTAACAATATCCGCAACTTCATAATCAACACTTAAATTAAAGGAGAACTGCGCCAAAAGTCGAAGTTCACATTTGATCTATAATAAAAAAGCTATCATTTCATTTTCAGAAATGTACGAGGTATTTTTTTTCTTTTTTGTTTTACAAAAAGCAAAATATAAGCTTGAAACTTCTAACACTTCGTCTATTTCTTGGATTTTTTTTTATCTGATATGTTCCCTAGAAATTTCGCCTCGAGAAACTAGGGAAAATTTCGATTGCAGCACTTAATGTTGTTGGCAAAGCCTAAGCAATTTTGAAATTTGAAAGAAAAATTTTAAAAACGCTGACCTGCCTCCATACTGGTGATCGTATAAATGACCACGAATGGTAGTATTTAAATCTTATCTGATCCTGTTCTGGACAGCTGCACAACAAATCAAACCACAAATGAAGGCATTGTTCGCAAACGGCTAAAGCAATTAGAGAACGAAATTTTACATCCATTTGGGCGCCGACTGCATTATGTGACTCGTTGATCAGCTTTACGGCCCGGAATAACAGTTCCTCAGGCGTTAACACCTAATAAATACATATGACAGCTGACTCATATTCTGAAGCATTTCGTTACTGATTTAAAATGCTATTTAAATTCAATTCTACAACTGAAATTTGATTCACGTAGAAATTTCTGTTGTGCTCAAACTGTGCTACCGTTCTAAAGCCGAATGCTAGCATCCAGATTCCAGACCTATTGGTGAACACGATTAGATTATGCTGGAATTACATATTGAATTCAACAAGCGAGCGTCTAGTCAATCAGTCACTATTAATCTGCTTGCTGATTGGGTTTCTCATAGGATACTATCAAAATTGCAAGCTAAGAAAGTTTATCTTGAAGAATATTAAGTGCTGGATTAGAGACATCTTAGTAATCAAAATGTACCTCGGTTACTCAAGCTAAAAAATATCGGACAGATTCGTGCCCACTACAGTGAGACAGACAAAATTACGGTTCATCATAATTCAGTCATCTACTTTATCAAGTACGCCTCTGTAGAAATGAAACAAATGAATCCCACGAGTATTTTAGATTAATCAAACTGAACGAATTTAATGGGGAAATGAACAACTTGATTACACGTCTGTCTTTTCCCAACAAACCATAATTTTCAATTGCGGATTTTTACATAACCTTTTCCTATTTCCGACAAGATTTTTGTGTGTTCGAAGCTTAACTTTAAATATATGCAGTTCACAAATGGCAATTTCCAGAACTGATATGAAAAAGTAAACAGCCAAAATTTAGGAAGAGTTGAAAAAATCACCTTTTCATCTTGATCTAAACTGAATGTCGTGCAAAGTATTAGACGAGAATACACAGCATTATAATGTTTCTGCACAAAACTTCGTGAAATCTCTTCTAAAAAGAACTAAAGGATTAGTTTCAAATATTCCCTTCTTTCAAACGACGAAAATATACCAATGAAAAGCCATGGATGTGATGCGAAATTAAGTACACCCGACTTCCGTAATCCATGCTCCAAAATCATTTGCAATGCGCAAGCCAGGCGTCTACGAATTTTATCCGTTATCTCTGGAAAAACTGCTTCGTCGCCATATATTGTATAATCACGTCCGCGATCATCAACTACCTGAGAATGTAGAGTAGAAGATACAAATTTTGAGGTATAAAAGGAGCAAGCATTGCATTTAAGATTAATAAAATGGCAATGACAATAGAAAAGGACCTCAACAAATTTTGCGGGGAACCATCCTCTCAATCCATTCACTTCACCAACCCAACAGTGTTCGTCTTTTTCACAGATGACCGTTATTATATCATTCTTCCTACAAGTATATATATGCTATGCATCAATTCAATGAAAACTGGAAACTTAAATTTAGCAAAAACTTAATGAAAAGACTGGGAAGTAGGACCTGAATCCTAACTCGTCTTCATCTTGCCGCCGAAAATCTAATAATGCGCGGGCACGACGATATTTATGATGTCGAGTTTTCAAAAATTCCTCCTTTTCATTGAACTGATCTTCTGCTGAGTAGTCTACCTGAAACGAAATTATGTTTAATAATTTTAAGAGAGAAACTTATATCTTAGCAGTTTTGCAACAAATAAAAATTTTGCACCAACAACTTGAACAAACAAACCTGCAAGTTAACTATCCTTTCAAATGACTCATCACATTCAATGAAATATCGGCAAATATGCAAAACAGCATCGCGCAAATCGACGATAAGTTCAGTAAGCCGGACATTCTTAGTTTTCGGGTCACTTTCTATGTCCTGAAATTAATACTTACTAGGTATCCTATTCAGTTCTGCTCATGAAATACTGGAATAGAAATATCAATGTTACAGGAAACTGTTACTGTATCAGACTGCCGCTTAACCATATTTTGAGATCATTAAAGTGAAAAAGGAAAAAAGATTGGAAAAGAGTAACTAAAATTATGAAACAAAGATAATTTGGATGTTGGGACTCAAATCAGTTTAATATTTTCTGCAGTGTAAAATATAAGCTTATCAGACAACCTGGTTCTTGGATGAAGCAAATATCTGGTGCATAAAACTTTTTGATCCTGGCAGTTTACGTCTCCGAACATGCTGTTTGGGTAAATTTGTGTCATTATTCGTGTTTATGATGAGACCTTGACTAGCTAACAGAATTGCTTGTTGTCGCCTTCGGGCTGTTGCGATAAATTCTGTAGTTATAGAAAATTCAAACGATATGCACAGCTCCATTAAGTGCCCTGCAAATTATCTCGAGAGTGATCATTGTGCAAGTAACTGAAAAAAGAAGGAGCTACAGCAATTCGAGAAATCCTTAATATTTGATTACTTGGATCAATTATAGAGGCTGGAATCTGCGATATCGTATTGAATAATTCCACTGCAATGTTCTCGTTATGTTTCATTTCTATTAAATCATCTTCTTTTATTTTTAAAATTGAGATCAGTACCTGCAAAAAAGAATAAAATTTCATTACCAACTTTATTTACAAACCCGCTGTATGATAATTACCTTCAGATAGACTATCTGTAAAAATTTTTGTTATTAACAGGACTAAACTGAATCGAATTATCAGGGTTTTTTCAAACATGCTATCAACTGTGAAGCATCCATTCTAAGAAAAGAATTATGCATTCCACTCAACAGATTGATATCTGAAACATTTGACACACAGAAGTATAATCACGAAGCAAAAAACTGAAAAGCAGAAAAATCACAGTAATCTTGCAAATTATTATTATTACTCTACTTCAATCTTTATCTCAATCAAGTTTTTTTCCGGTTATTTTTTGTGTGACGAATTATTTTCCTATGAGATGACACAAAACCGCCCAATGAAGATCGCTTGCTGTGCTAACATAATGTAAGACACAAATTAAAAAGGTCTAATTGGCAATAATGGTATTTACCCTGAACATCGTAACTCCACCAAGAACGAACAAATAATCCCAAACACGCAACAAAACCCGCATGGAAAGAACTGAGGCAAATGCTGTTAAAAACCAATTAATAGTGATTAATGATAATTCGACATCATTGTTTCTTAAAAGACGGTCCAATTCAGGAAGATGTATTTTAATTAATTGATGTGAAACACGTTCATCTGCCTGCAACTTTGTTTTTCCTTAATATTGCTATTTTATTCATAAGCAAAGATAAAGATAGTCAAAATTATTTAACAAGAGAAACTATGTGGTTTTCTTTTTTTTTTTTTTGTTTCGCAGATATCCCTACACTACTTGACTTGAAAGTAAATTTTATCACTAGCAGAATGGCCTTTTTAAGAAAAAATGAGTAAATTATAAACTCATAAGCAAGATAAGAGAATAAATATGTCAATATTTAACAAGAATGATTGCGAATGACATTTCTCGAGAAATATAATTGGATATAATTCAGAAATTACTTGCAAACCAAGAAACGATCGACTATAATAATTGGGTGGAAATATATCCTCAATCAATGCAGCCATAATCCAGAATGTTGTTTCCTCTGGACAAAACAGCAATAATGAAGCTGCAATAACACCCATTCCTTGACAATAACCGACATCCGGATAAATATAAGCAACTGATTTCAAAACTCTTCGTAAGCTTTCGACACCTTTACTATCGGGATGCCAAAAACATATATTGCTGGGTAGAGTCCTGAAATTTAATATTACAATACTTCGAAATTTCCATATGACTTATGTTCAAGCAATTTTAAAAAGAATTTGATAGAAACTTTACTCTAAACGACTTTGAAATCTTCGCTAACAGTTGAACCTATTTTCCGCAAAATTATATTTCCGAATGAAAATTAATTTCCAACCTAGATAAGTCTTTTTCAATTTGCGTAGTTACTGATGATTTATTCATATCGCACTGTTTGATTACTTCAACATAGCTGAATGTACTTTCCGCTTTTTTTTTCGTTGCACCGCAAAACCTTGGCCATAGAAAAGGCCGAAGGGAATGGGAGATTCCAACTTCATGGATAAGATTCATCAATTTCTCATTATCCAATTTCTCCACGTCTACCTTCGACCACGTTAACTCTTCCTTCACATCATCGTGACCAAATTCAAGCAATGCTATCCAGCGCATTCTTAAGAACGTTACGTCAATTACTTACATTACTTCCTCGATTACTTTTATAAATGTACAAATAACAATTTGACGGAAGACCATGTGCAGTAAAGTCTCATAAAAACCTGAGAAATGACAAAACGGCTTGAATAGCTCCTTCAAGCTCAAAATGACTAATTCAAATTTCTTACCGGTTCTGAGATGTTTCAATCGGCAGCAAATTAGTGCTGCTAACTTTGCAGTCGACATGAAACCCAAACTCATCGAAACTACAAAGGAAAAATGCAAACAAAGTTTAAAAATAAATTATTCTAAAAATGAAGTTGGACGAAACCTTCTTTTAGTCCAAATTAATTCATGAGGATGATACACCTTTATCAGTTCTTTAAAACAAAAATGCAAACCAAACTACGTAGCAAGTCATCATCCTAAAAACTTGTCCAAAATTATGTAAAAAGTACAGACTCATTTTTCGTTGCGAGGCTCGGTTTCCAATAAATTTCACTACTGTTGATGTCGGAGATTAAAATTTTGATTTTTCCAGTTTTAACGGCTTAAAAACTGAAGCCAAAATATCATGACAATTTCAGATTAATTTCAAGTTAAACCTAGTCTGTAATTATTTGGATTAACTTATTTGAACTACATTGAAATGACAATATTATATTTAACCTATCCCTTTAAACCTGGGCTAAATCTTACTTCTACCGGAAGAATCGATTTTTTCAAGCCAGAAATAGAAATTTACATTTCTGATGTGTCTGCAAACGAATCAGGCAACAAAGTTGTATTGATTGCTGAAAATGGCTCTTCTGATATATTGAATATTGAGTGATGCACGGGAATATCAATTTCCTTTTGCCAGTAATTCTCGCTGCCATAATAATTAATAGTTTTCTGGTCTTCTTCATCGCTAACTGTCTCAGCATATTTCGCATCTTTGCCTGAAAGGAATGTTTTATTACATAACTCAATTAGTAGCATTATGTCAACTTCTTAAAGGCACCAGCTAACTTCCATTTTTCTACGCAAAATCTAAAATTATTCGAAAATTAGCCCAACAAATAAGTGGTCATATTTTCATGAGTAATGAAATTTTCAAAAAAAAAGAGAGCTAACGCAGGAAAGCATTTCTGGACAGGTGGAGTGTGCATTCCACGACAGCTATCAGCGAAGACTACAGTTACATTACTAACCTTTCCTGTATCTAGCCATCACTCTCTCCTAATTCTTCTGAATTACTGTAAACCGCTGTCCTTTCATCCTCACAAATGAAAACTGGCCACAAATGAGCGAAGTACCACAAATATTTCAGCAACTCGCTCTTTCAGTATATTTCCCGATCGCTTCGGTAATCTTTCCTTCTCAATGTCATAATGCGAGACTATTTATACAGTATACTTGAACATTCTGTGCGTTGCAAAGTTAGCTCGACAGCTGTGTGCTGAGAGGACTTTTAACCTCGAAGTGGAGAACAATCACAATGAATGGATGAACTGGCAGTATCAATTATTTTAAGGATTCAGCTGAGAAACAGCTGACAGTGGAATGAGGGCTTGCTGTTAGCGAGGAAAAATGACAGTTCATGAGCCAAAGGTGACGACGAATGGCACGACACTGAAATTCAGGCAGGGCGCTAGCCAACGCAGTCGGGCGAAGCACTAGCGAATCACAGGGCTGCAGCACACGTCACTCCGCAGAGTCGAGTCTAGTCCTAGCCACTCACATATGGCTGCTGCATGACGTCATCTATCTCGATCTAGCCCTGAGTACAACTCATCTAGCATCTATGACGTCTGGGAAAAGCTCATCAACTAGTACTAGATCGTATCCATGAACAGACTGTTTTGTACTGTGGATCACTTAGACCTGGAAATGATTGTTATACACGTACTGAAGAACAACAAGTACTTTAAGTGTTGGCATTTGTAGAATGACCATTCTGAAGCATTTGTGACGAACTACGAAATTATTCTGTTTATGGAATAGAGATTATTCGACAACTCCAATTAGAAGCACTGAGATAAGTATTTGCATTAGGCGGTACTGTTCAACGTAACGGCCAAGTGATAATTTAAACTGTTTAGCGGGTGTGGCAGCTAGACTTCAAGGGAACTTTTGCTGGGTAGTGTCGACTACACTGGTGCCCAATTGTAGAATAAATAAGCAGTTTGAACAGGTAGCATAATGAACTGACTTCGACATTTCCTTGTTTATAATGGTCTGCGTCCAGCGTAAAACTGTTTTATCGTTAAGACTGCACTGATTGTTTGCTAATTTTAGTATTGTAGGTATGCTGCCGTCTATCCTTTCCAGTTAATCTTTTTTCGAAAATCGCTCATTTTCAACTCGTTTATAAGCAATATGAGCTGTGAACAAAGTATGAATGGGAAGAAGTCACCTGTCACGCTCTTCGACAGTGAATATTTAAAAGTTCTAGAATCATATCGCCAAAAATGGGTGGTATGTTTTTCCGAACTTTAATGGAAGGGACTTCTAGAATGCTAAAGTAAATATAGACTCCGGAAAAATTCTTGACTCGGAAGCCGAAAGTTTTCTAGTTTTCTGGTCTTAACAGAATCTTTGGCTCGATACTCACAAAACCTTTGTTACAGAGAAATCTCGGCATCCAGAATAAGCCAGGTGTTCCATGCGAGAAGATTCTGCGGCAAAAAAATGACCAAATTCATGCAGCATGCCTGGAAGTTCTTGAACGGTGTCCATCTCCACTGGGAAATAGTGGCCTGGAAACTGTGCTAACATTGTTTTGTGAGCGTGAAGAATGTGATTTCGATGAGAGCTATGCGAGAATTTTAGAGATGTTGGTACCCTTACGATGCACGCTGGATGAGCTCTACAATTTGTTTTATGCTATAACTACAAAATTTGTACCAAGGTTATCACGATATCTAATTATAGCATATATATATACTCACTAGTTTTAGTGATAATACGTTAATTCAGCATCTAGGGAACTTATATGTTTAATATTTTTTCCGTGCAACAGATCAGGTTCTCAGTAGATGATCTAATCCAAATTTTTTTTTTTCAGGAACATATCGAAAAATGCCATGTGCTATCAGCTTATGCATTTGATAGTGCAGTATCATGATCCATTGCTCAGCTCTCATCTAGAATCCCATAAAGTTACTTCGTTTGAATATGGGCGTCCATTTTTCGCTGCACTGTTCGCCCCTGAAATTTGCAAGCAGTCGTTATATGTGGTATGGGACAAATTGTTCGAGAGGGTAGGCCTTCGAATGAATTATTAATACAGGTAGTGCTTGCAGTTCTTGAATTTTTCCAAGCTAGTAGAGAAGGAATTAGGAGTGAACTTTTACAAGTTATTTCAGCCAAGTCTAACAAATGTTTATTAAGGGTGATCCTTATTTATTGTTTGCAATGGTTTTGGTCGTCCTGATCAATTGCTCCGACCAGCTTATGGCTTTAAACGCTAAAAGGTCTTTGCTTCTTGCACAAGAGGTTTTTGAGTTATTTTCATCACACGTTTTCCACAATCAAATTTTTATGCTTGCAGTGAGTTAATTGATACGATTCTCTTCGCTGTAAAGGACCTTACCGTAGATGATGTCGACGATTTTTTGGAATTATCAGTTTTATTTCTAAGTCAGACGCCGTCATCTATTAAGCAGGTGATTTCACACTCAAATTCACCTACTCTTAGCGTTATCTAAATTCCAAATGTTTATTCATTTCAAAGTGATTGGTTATTGAAAGCGTCTAATTTGTCTCTAGTCTTCGTAACCCTTAGTTTTATCTCATCTTCCTAATTATTTTTAATCCAGGATTTTCAACGTGTATTGTTTGGCTCCAGACGAGCGGAAGAAGTCCAAGCTGATATAACGAAACTGCTTGTATTGCCAGTTGATCCTCGTGACGTTATACGAATGGGTTTGGATGAAAATCTTAATGCAACAGTAAGGAATTTTCTTTTAGCTTAGTTTACGATTATTTTTTAAGTCCAAGTTAAAGGATACCATCTGTTATTGCAAAATACAATTTTGGTGTTACAATAACTAGCAGTTTTTTTCTCCTTTTCTTTAGTCTTCAAATTTCCTTTATCAGTTTAGCTCCTACACAGGAATCAGAGCCGAATTTCTTCATCATTGATGCTCGATCTCATGATCAGTATTCAGCTGGCCATTTGGACGGCTCATACAACTTGGATTCTACTTTGGTTTGCCTAAATTTCTTTCCAGGGCACATGTAGTTCTTTCATTTTATCCTACTTTGTATTTTTTCTGGGTTAAAATTATCGTAAAATATTGAGTTAGTAGGATCTGTCTCTTTAGGAAATCTGAAAGGAGCAACTGATAGATATGCGGATATTTGTTAACCTAAATTGTTCTTCTTAGTTCCAGTTATAACTAACATTTTTGCCATGCTGTTCGAAGCAGTGTTCTCTTTCATGCATTTTAATTCTTTTATTTAGGGTGCTTTATATATTAAGATGGAACTCATTTCCAGTTTGTTGAAGCACCATTACAATACAAGTTGGCACTATCTAGTCTGGACGCATATCGATGTGCTTTTCATCCCGATGAACATGTTTTGTTCCTTGGTTCTGGACATGAAGATGATCTTTATTTACATATGGTTATCGCAAATTTTTTACAACAAGGACGAAAGCATATTGCTTTAGTGGATGGGGGCTATAAAGGTATTTCATTTTTTAATAGTTTGTATGTTATCTGAAAATTTCGGAAAAAATGTTGTTTAGCTCTTCATGAACAGCTTGGAACAAATTTCGAACGCTTGGATGGACATTATGAAATCCTTTGTAAGGAATGTAATAGACAACGATCACCAACGATCGAAAAAGATTCTCAGAGAAAATCATCCGTGAGTATTTTGTAAGAAGTTATTCTCTCTGTCAGGATACTGTTGCTAGCTATTAAATATGGTAATTGAATGATGGTGTTGGAAGAGTGGATGAAAAGAGATGGGTAAATTAAAGGTGTGTTTAGAATAACAGCATTTTGCTACCAGCTTTGTAATGCAAAGATTTGCTAGGAAAAATTATGGCTATCGAATTCTTTTCAGTGGAAATTAGGTGTTGGCAATATTCTCGGTGCAGTGAAAGCAAGTGCTCCTTCAATTAAGGAAAAAGTGCGGAAACTACCTATAATCGTGACCCGAGGTCCAAATCCTGTTGAATTTAATCATGTTGAGACAAGTCAACGGCATGGTAAACGGTATCGTAATGAAAAGTCTGTCTTCACTCTTAGTGATTCTGATTCTGAAGCGGAACATATAGCTCTTGCGTCGAATCCAAGGTCTTCTGAGCCAAAAGTTAGTGTTTCCATATCTAAATTAATCATAATCTAAATGATTATAATTTTTTTTCGATTTTTGGTAGGTTTCTATGAAGTTATAGAAGTCAGAAAACATGAGGGAATAGTGGGATTTAAATCTTTAATTTGATGATAACTTCAGAAGTTGGACGACATTTTGAAACAAAGTGGCATACTGGAATATTTCGAAGGGTTGGAAGTATTTACGGAAGGCGCTAGCCATCGCACTGTAGAATGTTATCTAGCCTTAACAAGGACCCATATTCTCATTTTCCATCAGGAAGAAAAGGTCGTAAGTTCTAGAGTCAGACTTTAAAAACCTTTACTTCCACCACTCTTCTGTCGGTTTGAAATACCTAATTTAAGAGTCAATAAATTTTTGGGCTTTAATTTTTTGGCATATAATGCTTTTTTATATATTTCTTAGGTTGGAGAGGTTGTTTTGCGAGCACGTCATGCATATGGATCAGTATTGCGTGTTTCAAGTAGAAAAAAAATTCCGGAGATGCTAACTTTCAAGTTTGGCTATTGTACCGATGAGGATGATTATAAGGTATTTGAATTTTTATGATGAATATACCAGTCTCGATTGAATAAAAATTTTGATTAAATAGACAGGAATGATTGCCAGTGATCTGTATAAATTGAAGTTGGAAAAATTTTTATCGATTATAAAGCAATACGTACTATTACATGTGTTTTTAAAGCACTTTTTCTTATTCCTTTCGAATTCACTTAAACTCGGGATCAGATTTACTTGGTTTTCTTTCAGGTTACTGCAATCCATCGTTTTATAATGTCTAGGGCTGGTGACTGCGCAAAAGCAATTAAAACAAATATAGTCACATTGCGATCAAGTATTCTTGATTGATATAAAAAATATTTTGTTTCCGTTCACTTATCTACTAAATGTTTTTGCTTCATAATACCAATATTTTCATCATATTTCTTTCTCTCTTAAATAAATTTTCCTGGGAATTGAAATACCTGAATTTCTCCTTTAGCTATTCCGTAACTTTACCATGTAAACAGTTGTATAGTAGTAAATCGCTTTTCTCATTTCCTGACTTTCAAGTCAAATTTTCTGATATAGTAAAAAAAGTGATTGCAAGTAATGGATTATGAACTATGATGTGGAGTTAACTGTTCAATTTTTTTTCCCAGTTCTTTTTGGATCATGAATTGTTCGCTTTTTCTTTTTCTTTTTTTTTTTTTTTTTTCTTTTTTTTTTTTTTTTGGAGGGGGTTTCATTCTTTGAGAAATCGCTTCATAGTTTTATTCAAAAACACGCAGCAATTGGTAGCTGTGTTGTTTGATCCTTTTCTCGCAGGGCTTTCTAATTCTTCTAAAGCTTTTGTTTTCCGTCTACATATCTTTTTGTTTGGATACATAGCTTCGAAGATTTTTTTTAACCGCAGATTTACATGCAGTTGTGCTGCTAGCGGTTAGATTGGATGATTTCTTACCAAAATCTGTAACGATAACAGCGAGGATTTGACCTCCAAGCCAAGTGCTCGTATTTCTCTGTTTTTCAGTCTTAATTTCTCATGGTCACTATTTAATTCCGAGGTATTTTTTTACAGTAGGGTTTTATTTATTTATTTGTGCTTAATAAAGATCTATCATTAACAAATCTGAATTTTAAAATAACACATTTACATATGGATTTGGCAATTAAACCCATATACAGTGCACGAAATCAGAACGAAGATAAAAAGTCACCAGTGTAAGGAGCTCCTTCGAATATTTAGCTCAGAATCTTCTGTGAGCTGAGAAGCATAAGGAGGTTTTCTTAGCTAGTAGCGGTCTTTACTGCTTCCGCAATAGCATCGTAGAAAGAATTCTAAACATGGGATGGTAAAGGTTTATTGGTGAAAACGATGATAAAAAAAAAACTATGAGATTCGAGTTGGTTATTTATGAGTTTGATCAAAGTCCATTGTAACTTGCTTCGATTCATGGTATGCTGTGTTATCGTCCTATTGCTTGCCATGAATTTCATTCTTTTGGTGAATACATAGACGGTGCACGATTATGTATTTTCCAGAGGAGTCCTAATATTATAATAGGTTCGTAGAAAATAATCCTCTTCTGTGAGTTACTCCACTTCTTTTTACACTAATTTCTCTCCAATGTATTTGCTTTTTGATTATTTTATTTATTTCTTGATTTATCGAGGTCAATTTTCGGTAATTAACATACAGTAAGAAGGCGGAGTTGACATGTCACGTGCATCAAGCGGTCAAGAGGCCTCGCGCCACATATTCCTGAAAAAAGAAAAAGCATCCTGAGAGCTCTTCCAGGACTGCCTCTTAGTATCGTCTCATTACTTAAAGCTAAAATAGGTCTACGAAGTTTTTCATTCGCTTTTGTCATCGCTACATTCTATTGCGCTCCCTTCTGATAATCACTCATTTCTGAGAAGCACTAATGCTGCGTCTCCCATCTTTAGCTAATTTGGCAAATCCATTGCACTATTCTTGGTCAGTTTATCCTCTTATCGTTGATTTCCACTGCTCTTCCCAGTTCCACATCTTCGCAGAACTTCCGTTTCAGTTTTTGCGTTTCGCATCCACATGTCCTGATGTTCTGTTTGCATTCATATCCTTCAAGAAACAAGAAATATCTGACATTTTCAGTATTCCTTTTCATTACTGGATAAGATTCCTTCGTAGATTCAAATCCTGCAATAGAATTCACAGTCTTTAACCATCATTATTTACAGGCGTTAAAATAACATTGTACATTACGATGTAGACTTGAAATTAACACTTTGTATTGTTAGGAAGGAATTAAATTAACGCTGTATTAATTGACAAATTAGTATTAGTTAAATGATAAAAATATCAGGTGAAATTATATAAGGTCAATTCGACGTTATATATCATTTGAAGTTAAACTGGGATTAAAGTTTTCAGCCAGGATTTAATTCCCACGTTACCAACTTTCTTTTAAAAAGAAATCTTTTCATTTCAGTGGCTCTCATTTCGTCTTTCGCTAATCCAACTAGTAGTTTATAAAGTTTCCTTTCAAGGCGCTCGCAGTTTTTCCTGACATTCTCATCGTTCTTTGATTTTTTGGCCAAGCACAGCTCTTAAAAACCTCCCGTCCTATTGTCGCTTGTTAGCTCGCAACGGAAGCAAAATAATAAGACAGCTTCTTCAACAAGACACACTGACTACTGTTTGTCAAGAGATGAGGACGAGAAGCACGATGGGATGAACATGCCCCACTCCTCGGTACCTCCTCTCAGCGCATGAGATGCTTTGTTTCACACCGTCGCCTTACATCATGCCGTAATTCTGGATAAAACTGACATTCATGTGTGTTAACAGTAACTCCGTCATGTTCAGTGTAAGGGTTGTGGGGCGCAGACAGTGTGAGTGTTGGAAAAGTTGGGACGGAGGAGGAAGAGTAAACAAGGAAGAACAGTCTGTGGGGAATATCAGGTTATTGTGACGCGACTTAGTTTCTTGAGTATATTCTGCGTTGTACACACTGGGAAAGGTTAGCCGTTTAAGTTAATCAGTATGACATAATCGACCTGCAAGGGAAAGTTCAGCTCCAGTCGCTTTTCGCACTCTATTGCGTGGAGTTAATGTTTGTACCTGTGTGCATGTGCGTCTCCTGCCGAGGTGAAGCTATTTTCAGTAAAGGTATGCAAGTAAGTACTGAAGATGTTACGGTGCCATGGGGTAGGGCACCAGATCCTCTGGATATACAGATGGGTCGTTGGCGTATGGCTGTATTCCAAGATGTTCAGGAAAGTCCCGATCGCTCCAAGCTATACTTTCTCTACGATCCGATTTCAGATGAAAATTCAGGAACGACGTAAGCGATAGGATTTCCTGAATTTGTTAAGCATTAGTGTTAAAGTTTAAAGTTCACACTATTTTCATTGAAGTTCTTCATGCTTCCTATTCTCTTCCCAGTTGTGCATTTTCTAGTGGTGGACGCAAAGGCAATCAAGGCTTGGTTATTTTCGATTTATATCAGCGGTGCTTTACGCGAGAAATACCGATCTACTGTGAAGGTATAACATATAAAACCTGTTGTTTAAAACTGTAGCACCTTTTCCTCAGTTCGCAGTGGCCAAATAGAGCAATTTTCAAATATATCATCTACATTAGGCATTGTGATTTCCAGTGTAAAGTCGCTCTCTATGTAATTTGTTCAGGAACGCCAAAATTCTTATTTGCATTAAAGTGTCCATCGTTTTCTGGAGGTTCCTCGCTTATAATGACTTCTATCGTAAGCAGATATGGTCAGATTGGGGTTGGTTTTCTTTTGTTATTTTTTTAAATAAAAAGTTACTGAATATATGTAATATATATGTGTATGTATATCTGAAGATTTGGAATGAAGTCTGTAGTTGCTAAGAAAGTTGTCTTTAGAATTAGAAGTTAGAAAAAATAACTACTTACGGGAAAGTTGCAACTGAGTAGTTTTTATGGAGCTTTTATTTCTCAAATTTTTGTTTCCATTTTTATTCGCTTATATGTTTTTTCTTTCAGTTGTTACTCTATCGAATTAATCTGACACGCGATGGAATGAATTTAGAAAGCGAGCCAAAGCCATTGTTATCAAATATGATACCAATTAGTGAGACGTTCATCATTTCAATGCGTGAAGATGCACCTGAAGTTGTGCTAATGAGTACACCTGGCCTCACTGTTTGGCGAATTGGTTGTGTTAACGATCAGCCTTCTAATCCAACGGAATCCTTCTTAGTTCCAGGGGCACATCTTGATCATTATTATGACGCCTGTCTAAGCCAAGGGTATGGCTGCTCTGCTTTTGTTTTTTGATGCGAATCCCTCTCAGATAAAGTTTAATTTATTTAAATAATACAGTTTTATTTTCACGTTTCATTTTGGAAAAAACTTTTTTTTTTCGCAATTTTTTCATTCCATTTTTTTTTGCTTAGAAGCATATATTTCCTGTCTCAGTCACCGGATGGGCATTTCGATCCTTCTCGAGTTCACGTTCTTGAAATCACAGGGCAGCGCCAGTTACATACAGTTATGTGTTATCCTGATCCTGTACATGGTGTACCATGTGCTCGTAAGCAAGCTGGCATTGACTCTGTGGCTGGTATGTTCAACAACATTTCATTTTTTTGTGGTGTGAATTATTTATGACTTATAGAAAATTTCTAAACCATACAAATTTACAGGGTATATTTTACTTGCTGGTGGCGAAATTAGCTATGATAGTTCAGTGTCTCGTCTTATGGACTATTGGTTTCTTGATCTTTCAACTTTCACATGGCAGCAAGTTCCTGCGAATATGCCAATCCCTTTGATTGAACCACGTCTCACGACTGCAAATTCAGGTTACTGTTAAGTTTATAATATGGACTAGACATTTCTGTCAGTTTTTGTGATAGAATACTATCAGACATTTAACGGAGATTTTTGTTTTCAGGAAATGTTTATTTATGGGGAGATATCGATCAGCCACTGCCAGGTATGCCGACTGGGACTCACTTGCGCATTCTGAAAATCACTGGATTTGAAAGCTCTAAACCACCTTCTTACGAGGAAGCATCAAAAAAGCCTACTTCACCTCCAATAATTCCACAATGGCCACTTCCAGTTGATACTGTAGGTTCATCACCGTCGTCCTATCCATCTCTTGGTTTTGGAGGATCAGACGGCGGCAACACACAGAATGCCGCTCAATATCCACAAAACAATCCCTCTTATCCGCCGAGTCAACCCTTTCCACCATCCGGACAAACAACATCCCCGCAAATATCGCCACAAATTTATCCTGGCTCAGTGCCTTATCCTCATGATAATGGCAGTCAAGGTTGTTTCCCACAGCAACCAAGTCGTGATGCTTCTGGACCGTTTATTGGTCAGCATGCCTATTATCCACCACAAGAAAAGCAGAACTGCTGTGTACAGTGATGGTAAATGTCTTTATTTTGTAATGCATTACTTATCATTTTGAAATACTCTACTTACTAGAATAATCTGGTTTGGTGAACGTGTTGTAATTCTAAAAATCTTAATTTTTGATAGATTTTTGTGTTTTGTTTTTTGTCCCAACTCATCTTTTCATCTCCAAGAGCGATCATTTATTTTTCATTGAAGCATGAGTACTTTTTTTATCTAAACATTTAATAAAAAATGAACTCGATAACATACTTACCGTGCTCATTCTTTCCTCTCAAATTTCTAAATTTTTTCATATAATCTGGTTCAAAACAAATTTTTATAATGCGGTGAAGGTTTATACAAATTTATCGATTTATTTGTTCTGACACAATTATCAGAAGTAGAAAAAAATTTCATTGGTATGCTTTATACCAAGACCCTGCTGCGAAAAATATTAGGAAAATATGCCTCCTTTTTTTTATGTAAAGAACAATAATCACTAGCTGTGGACCAACAATATAGAGAAATTTATTGCATGCAAGAATTGTGGGAATTTTCCTGTACTAATATTTGTGGACTTATGAGTGAGTATAAGCGTTTTTTGGCTTGAGTTTTTTTCATCAATTTCTTTCGGGCTAATCTTTTCTAAAATTAGGGCTCATTTGTATACAACTCTGACTTCCGATCTGCAAGATTCCGCCATTCATATTTCATTAAAAAAGAAAAAAAGAAACTTCTGACCGCTATCTAGCGTTGTATACAAAATATTGCAGATGAAGCCGAAAGCACTTTTGTCGATTTACTACAACATTTTCCGGATATTGCCGACTGCACTTCGTGACTTATAATTTAACTCTCTTGTTTTCATGTAGATTTCCTGACCTTCTTTGTTACATTTCCTTTTTCCACATTCATTTTCTATACGATCACACCATTTATCAAATATTTGTATTTTCTAAGCCGTGTGGATTTCAAAAAATGTGGGGCACAATGTAGATAATCCATGTGTTGTGTCTTATTTCGTTTCGCACTGTAAGTATTGTACCATGAAAAAGTATTATAAGTGGACTTTTGGTGCGGCCTAAGCTTTGCTTTCAAATCCACGGTTAATTGGCTCACCTATAAAATACATTTGGACAGCTAGTTGTTAGTTCCTAACGCCATATTGCCGAATAGCACAGTTGTCGAAAATTCCCAATGCTTAGGAAATATTTCCCTTCTCTGGTAGCGCCATCACATACTAGGTCTTCTGAACTTGGCTTCCTTCGCTACTGCGAAAATATAGCTGAATGTTCCTTTTATCTTCTTGAGACAATGGAATTCATTTTTTGCTAAAGATCACATAAAACGTTAAGTTCATCGTCGGTTCGGAATTTTGGCGTAATCAATGGTAGTTTAAAAACTGTTAACAACTCATGAAATCAAAACGAGAAGTGGTTCGACTTTTAGAGGAAAAGTGTTCAAGATTTCCCGTTTTGTCTTCTTGACTTCTCAATACTTCTGTAAGTCGATCGCATTGGAAAACAAGCAGAAAGTTTGAGATGAAAATAGTATGAGCCTGAATGGACTGTAGAAGGTTTTACTAATCAAGACAGCATTTCCAAGCATTTTTCTAATGGTGATTAGCGAATTTTAGTAGCGCTTCTAAGCAGAGGATACAAGAAAATATGTGGAGAACAGTTCCTTAGTTGCTAAGTGAGTGAACAGGATGCTAACTATATATACGGCTAAAACTAATGCAATTAACAGTATGTGATTATACTAGCACTAACGTAAGAAATCTAAGACATAACGAATAATGGATGCTTGATGTTCCTTAACACATAAATGGATGGTTTTTTTTTTTCGTGAATGAAAGAAGCGACTGCACAAATTGGTTTGCAATCCTTGACAGATATGGTAGAAAATAAGTCTTGGGCAGTAGCATACTGTGTAGGAATGAATGTCCCGGAATGTTTAGACGATATGAGGAACTGTGAAGAGGTTCGTTATGATATGGATTTATAAAATCTAGATTTCTAAATTCAGGAAGTTTGCTCGGAACTTTCGCGAGATTTTTCTTTAATGGTATTCATAGTGTGTACGAAACTGAAAGTGTAAAGAAGTTGCAGCAGAGTTATAATTCTTTACAATACAAACAGTATAAAGGTAATTAAGACAAATTATGAGGAAGTAACGTGATGAAAGTGAGGAAGAGGGATGAAACAGGAAAATTTTGAAGTTTCAGCTTGACAAACGTATAAAAAAAAACGTCAGAGGGTGTTAAAAAAGTAATAAAATTTGGAGAGACCAGAAACAGATCGACAGATTTGATCTGTCGGTTTGGCAATGGTTCGAGTTTGGGAATGACACCGCCTGCGTCGAGGTTATTTCATGGAAACAATTTAAATTATTCGTGAAGCATCAGCTAAGAATCTGTTGGAAGTTCTAGCACTAAGTGGGAAGAGTAAATCCGGAATTTCAGGATTATTAGTGGAAATCTTAATGCCTGAAACTTTGTCCTTCCCCAAACTGCATAGTTACCGTAACTTCTAGGTAGTCTGAAACCAAAGCGAAGTTGGGGACATTTACCAGTGGCATATCTCAGAGGTTTTAAGGAATGCAGTTGAAGTCATCACCACATCCAGTGTAAAATTATTATTTGATACAAAAATCTACTATTAATCCTAAGATACTGTGTACTGTGTGCAAGAGCATGTTGTCATACAAATAATGCGAAATATTCGGCGATAAAAAGCTGGAGTAGTTCCGAAATTTCGGAATGCTTATGATAACAACTTATGTGAATGGAAGCAAGGGCAGTATGGTAGCGGCAGCAGTATCAGTAGTATCAGTATCAGTATTAGCAGCAGCAGCAACAGCACAGACACAGACAGACACAGTGCTCGTACCAAGTAAGTTTGAGGCTCCTGTTAACATCCTAAATGAAGAACTTCATGAGAGAATAGCTGTTATGAGCAGAAGTAAAGTGGAGTGAATGAGGCATATGGATGGAGAAGAGGAAGAATTCAGCGAATGACTCTCCGGTACAGTACCGTCTGCGGAAGCATGCTCGTTCACTGCTTCGGCAACTAAGCTATCTTCTCCAGCTGTTCCACTGACTGTACCTTCGTGATTTACTACTGAAGCCAGTCCAGGTTCAGCTACCTCATCAAGTTGCGGAATATTACAGTCAAAATCGCAAGCATGTAATTTATCGGCATGCAAACCCTGAAAGGCAGCGATGCAGGAGCTGATGAGGCATCAAAATATCCAACAACATTCCTTCGTGAACAAATTTGATCCAAACATGATTAACCTTGAACATGTTTCTCAAACTTTTGCACATGATCACTTGCGCACTCTCTGATTGGCAAATCCCTTTCATTGCACTGATGTATTCTTGTAATTTACTGTTTACTTCTTGGCAAACCTAAAATACCGATTAAAAACAGACAAGCGAAAATTGTTGTAGAATTGATGCTTATAATAAATGAAAAATTAAAGTCAAGTCTGTCTTAAGTTACTTTTCTCCTCGATTTGACACTTGCTCTCACGAGATTTTCTATTATCCCAAACATTTACTGAAATTTCTTATCAAATTCTGACCTGATCATCAGGATGTTCTAGGAACTTTTCGGATAAATATGTCCCAGCGCTAAGTGTCATTTCACCAATTCGTTCTTCCGTTAAGCATTCACGATGTTCCCTCAGTATTTCCTGTCCTTCCTGGAAAGAAAATGTCACAGGATTTGCGTAAGTGCCAAAAAATTGGTACGCCTACCTAATATAAAATGGTACATGTCGTTGACATAAAATCTATGTTCCAGACAATAAATATATGAAGGGTTTCCTTAGTCAGTGATTAAAATTGACGAAAATTTAATGAACCTTTCTTCTGCATGAAAAAAAAAGTCAATTGTACACTATTCTACATATACATATCAAGTCAATACAGGAATGGAATAACTATTAACCTGTGAACAAGCATACGTCAAGAGATAATAACTCTTCAAAAAGCTGCCTGAATTTTTCCGATGTATCAACAGGTCGCTTACAGTATTTGAAGCAGCGACGATTTCATTATGTTCACATTCATGCTTTACTGGTCCAGCATCCTAAAATTTCTTTTTTCAATGTTTGGAGATCCAAAGAGAACATTCTATTGTTCTAAATGAGGGTATTTTTAAATGCGAAGCTTCAATCAGGATCAAGGTAACCGATAAATTGCTGGGACATAAAAATTTCAAACTATTTTCGGAGCACCACATATAAACTACGGTGATTCAAAACGTCAGCTCATACTAATAAAAGTTTTAATTTTGGATGCAAACAAAACTGTTAAATATATTTGTAAATGACAAAAATCAAACAGCGTTTCAACAGAATCATTTTAGCAAATTCTGTCGAATAATCAAATTTGATGTTCTTCATAAGAAAAGTCTTCTCTCAAATTCCCGACGAACTCATTTATTAGTTCATAACATCAAAAGTTTGATCAAGGAATGCAAAACTAAGCAAACTATAACATTAAGCCTTACTTTAATACACAAATCGAGCTGCCTTAAATGCTCACATTGATTCTCGTTGATTGTAACGACATTATCTTTCAGTTCATATAATGTCCATGTCCATTCATCCAAAATATTTATGAAACATTTCACCAATGTTATATAATCGCATACCTTCAAGTTCAAAATCATTGCGAGAGTATCCTTATCTGGTTTCAATGTTCGCGTCATTACTACAGAAATTTACGAACAAAAAACATTTACGGTATTAAAATATCTAAGACAACACTTTAAAAACCAATATATAGTTGAAAATTCAAGTATGAAATGATTAACTGACCTGCACAGTACTTGTAATACTACTCAAGAGTAGCAATACAGAAAGTGTATATTTCATTGAAAAATATTCAAATTTGCTGGCAATTCGTAATAAACCTTAATAATAATAATGACGATAATAGTAGTAGTAGTAATATAATAAATTTAATGACAATAATATTAATAATAGTTATAATAATAATAATAATAATAATAATAATAATAATAATAATAATAATAATAATAATAATAATTAATAATTTATAATAATAATTTATAATAATAATTAATAATAATAATAAATAATAATATTAATATTAATAATAATAATAATGGCCAGATCAATAGAGCCTTCACTGAGTTTCCACAGAAATTCTCAAAAATTCATTTAATTTACCTCGGGAAAATGCTTGCTGGAATCAAAATGGGTTTAGCTTTATCTGCAAGACCTTTGAATTGACTCGAATTCACATCAATTATGTCACAATATCTCTGGAATGAACAGAAAGCACACACTGAAGCCTTTCGGCAAAAGAGTTGCTGAAACTGCAAAGTACACAAAAATTTTTTAAAAAAAGTGCAATGTCCACCAAACTAATAGCATAAAACATTCAATGGACGAATGGATTTCAACCTTAAATTATTTTAACGAGGAGGATGCAACGATAAGGCACCTGTCCTATGAGAAAAAGAAGACATTACTTGCGATGGAATAAGAAATTATTTCAATCAAGTTCTTTTAATTCAAAAGCTCTGAATAAAAAATCCAATAAAATAAAAAAAAAAAAAAAATAAGAAAACAACTAAACAGCACGATGGAGAATGAGTATGCAGGACAAAATAACACGAAATTCTTAAATGGAGCAGTCGATATTTCAGTGTAGTAAGAAGACTATACTTATAGGCAGTACTTCTCACAAAAAGCAATTACTCATTCCTTATAAATAGCAAAATTAAATATGAAACCTAGAACCCTTGGTCCACACAGCTTTTTTGACTTTAAGCTTCTTTTGACCCCCTGAACCGTAACAATAAGGAAGTTATTTTCCAATACAATTGCAGTTGTTCAGCACAAAGTCTGTGGTAAAATTTATTCCGATGGAATTTACTATATTTCAAAAGGGTGGTGAGTAAAAAAATTTCAAAAAGTTTTTGGAATTTAATACGGCTAATGGGTTAATGAACATACTGACCTTTTATCTGATATGAAATGCCATAAATCAGGCGTCGAAAACTGAGTAGAAATTTTTGATAAAAGTACTTCGGACATACCTAAAGGACCCTTGTATTTTAAGATAATGGAAGCTTCATATTTTTGATACATTTTAAAGAATCAACATTTTTTGAGTCTTCCTTTGAACCCTCTTCTCACAAGATTTCTCCAAATAGTCGAATGAAAAGAATGTAATTTAAAGCTGAACATTTTGATGAAAGAAAAGAAAGAAGCAAGTAACGTCAGGTGATTCTTGTGGAAAGAAATTGTCGTCTAAAAACATCTTTTAATTGCATATAGAAGCCCAATGAAGTTCCTTCTTGTTTTATCTTTTTTGATAACACTATAATAAAAACTTTTATATTTAAATTCACATTTAGAAACATTGAATTATACCTTCTCACACGAAAGGAGCGTAGCCTTCTAGGAGTTTCTGTCTTCAATGATGAACAGTGTTTAAATAAAATCATGCAACACAAATAACCAAGTTCTGACGACCCAGTTTCTTCTTTTGAAAATTTCCTGAAAAACGACCAATTTTATCTTCTTAAAATTACGCAAATCTCCTGTGACGCCTCTCCACATTGTGTTAAAAGCCGTTACCATCACCTTTTCTAGATAATATCTGAAGTAAAGCTTGACTGCAATCACAATGAATGAAGGTATTGACAGCGAAAAGATTCAGGATTGGAATTTTTATTTTTAATTAAAAACGTTGAGAACATGCTAAAATATACATCTCACATCGAATCAGAGTTTTCATTAATAAAGAGGCATGAAGGCTTTGACAGATCCAGTTGTACAAGGAAGAAGATTCTACTAACATATGTCTGAGTCATTTGAATTATCTATCATCCTGCTAATGGCTGATGTTTCGGGGGAATAATGCAGTTGACAGATTAAGACAATAAGTCGTAAAGTCAAGACTGATTGCATGCTGATATTGACTTTACTGTTATTCCCAGATATCTGTATAAACTTAATTTGGAAGGATTCATGACTTATGAACTTCAGATTATTTCAAGCCATATATAATGCAAAGAATCAAAAAAAGAAAAAAAAAAAATGCACGTGTAGAGCGATGAGTGAAATTTTTATGGAGTAGGAATGAAATGCCTACTCGCTGACTTGCGGTTTTTGAACACTATCATGGGAAGCTTTGCACGGGATTTGTTAGAAGAAATTACTGTCAAACTAACTGGGAAACTCTTCAATATTAGGAACAGAGTTATTGTAATAGAATCCTAATAATTCCTTATCAAAGGTCAGCCTACGAATAAGCTGAGATCTATAAGTTGAATGATCTCAAATAATTTTACTACTAATTTGCATATGTTAATGGCATGTCGACACCGTAAAGAAAAAAAATTGTAAAATAAAATGTTGGTTTGCCAAGTTATTGGAACATTTATCAGTAAAAATGCTAATGCGGAAAATTCTTGTTTAATTCACATTTATAACAAAACGGAAATTCGTGTGAGAGGTGTTCATTTTGTTGAAAATTTTGAATTAGTTTAAGTAAAAGCCGAGCTGGCATCGACGTTCATTCTGGTGCGAATAAGAGTAAATACGGAGTGGGAAAGTTTGCTTCGCAACTGTTATAAACTTGTTTTTCTATAGAGGAAGAGACCTAAAAGCTTTGCAGCAGAAATAACGCCAAACTAAATAGTTGCCAGCTATGAACATAGCACTTTTAGTGTCCAAAGCTTTTTCCCGTAGATTTATACATTTTAAGATTGACCGATCAAAGGACTCATCCATCAAAACATCTACTGCGAATTTGTTCCTTTCTAGACATAGGAGGTTCCGGCAGGAAATGCAATGCACTTTTCGGCAGTGCACCTTTTTCATGTTCACAACTTTCCCTTCCTCTCATCTCCACCCTTAGCTGCTTCAATTTTTGTCAGCTATGTCTAAGAAGAAAAAAAGTAGAGTATCATTGGTTCGTTACATATACTTGGACATGGGAATGTGCTTAGCTACAAGCAAAACAGACTGAATGCTTGAGCGGATAAAGGCAAACGCTTGATGAGATTAAGAGAAATCAGTAAAAGGACCAACTACAATATTAATGGTAAACTGATGGTAGAATAAATTGCTTATGATTAAACATGAAACTACTATGCATCGAAAAAGAGATAGAGGTTTTTCTTTATTGTTCAAAATGTTGCGACAGGAATTCACATGGAAACTATACGGGGACAAAAACTATCGAGTCATTAATAGCAAACATCTAAACCAATATTATACATTCCGATACAATCAGATTACGGGAATGGAATAGTAAGTACTTTACAGACATGGTACTGGCTAGGAAAAAACAATGACAATTTGGATAGTGCTACGACCAGAACAGAACAACAATAACACAACTTAAACTAAGAAAAGTCCTTACTGAGTCTCTGGTCCGTAGTGGTGACTCGCTTGCTTGAGTATCTCATCTCTAGAATTCAGTTTAAATCATTTAGTGATCAAGACGTATTCGACAAAAAAGTCGTCAATAATGTAAACTTTTGTGAAGTTTGATGACGAAATAAGTAGGATTTTTTTCCTAAATAATGAGAGTTAATATAACTCGTTCAAAAGCCCAACTTCATGTATGTAAAAAAAAAGCTAAAGAAACACGATTTATTTGCTAGCGAAATGAAATCCAGCGGTTTATGCATGTAAAGATATAGAGGACCAGTCCTCGCTGTGACAGGAAAAGTATATCAAAAGTTCAATATTCAATAAAGTCGTCAGGTTAGCAAGAAGTGCCCCGGCAAGTTTAAATTTATATTAGTTTTTAGGAAAGCTCTAATTCACACCATACACTAATACATCCAATTAGATGCCGCAGTGATTTTCTAGTCCAGTTATATTGCAATCTAAATTTCCTCCCAGTTGCTCAAGACTGACCTACCGCTGTTTATCTAGTTTAGTACAGTGCTCAGTTGTTCATCAGAACAGTATGAGACCTAACAATCCACTCATCACTTCATGCCACTGTGATAAATTTTCCTGAGAATTCCTGGGAATTCCAAGAGTATTCCAAGTTTTAACAGATGGCTCGGCGTGGACAAAAGTCCAAGCGAGGGCGTAAAGTCCGTAATCAGGAGGCCGGTAAACATGATTTTCAGTATAGTCCTGTTCTCCGTAACGTACTGCGGTGGGGTTTACGGATTCTGAAGGTTAGTGGAACCTTCACAGCTTACGCTGTCACTTATAGTATATTTGTTGTGCTTTTTACTGCTGTATGTTTCGCTATTTTCACCTTTTTCTATGTTTATTACACCAATGTTTAGTGTTTTTAGAAGCGGAGAAAAGAAATAAAGAACGAAAAAAAAAACTGAGGAAAGAAAAGAAACAAAAAAGAAGTAAATCACAGTCTAGAGAATAATTAATTGCAGGATAGAATGCAAAATTTATTGAAAATGTACAGGATTTGTTCAAAAACAGCAAGTTTGTACAAGTTTAACTTCTACCACTATCGCACCATCTAGTACAAACATTTAACATGAAGCGTTATTCAGTACATGAAAATTAGCTATGGATAATACGGCTATTGAACAAAGCATTGAGAATCGCCATTTCCTTCTAATATCTTTAATTGTCAGTGCTTTTTTCAAATTATTCAATAGCGATTTTGGTTCTGAGATTTTAAATTCAGGGAAGTAAAGTACAGGATACCCAAAAATGAGAGTAAAAGATTGAGTATAGTCGATATTGTATCTTTGTTTCCAAACATTTTCAAATTGAACCAAATATGGTGATGAAAAAAAAAGAAAGAATGTTTCGAAGGCCTAATGGGAAAGAATACAAAAATTTTAGAACTTTCAAAATTCAGTCAAAATTTCATATCAAGAAATTTTTTGACTTGAAAAATTTGTTGCCAAACCTGCGCATGAGCACTAATTAAAATATAAATAAACGAAGTGGCAAATGCTAGAATGACTAGATAGTACGGTATAATTTTTGCTTTACAACTAAATCTCTTTCCATCACAACCAACAATTATCAAGTATCTTTTGTCATATAATTAAGATTAAACAGAAAATGGTGAACTCGCGAGTCCATTCTGATATTCCTTTCTTGGATCTTGCAAGTAACACTAACCTACAGCTTAACTATAGACTAGTGTTACTTGCTGAGAGCGATCAACTACACTTACGTCACAAGTAGAGGCACCAATATATAAAAGTACACGATTTTAAGATTCAAATACAATGGATGCAATTTTGATATCTCAAAATATACTTTTCTGAGATATTCTATTACCATGATTTCAATCGCGGTAATGCCTAATTCCAGAGTGTTGCTAGATCACTGGATCGGTTTTTTTTTTTTTTCGGTATAAACATCAGTTAAAATATATTCCTCAACAAAGAGCAAAGAAAGGTGATATATGTGCTAAAAGTCTTAGAAGCGCTATTTAATTCCGAAAAATTTTTTGTCTAACTGATGATACTACAAATGGGAAATATCCAACCATCGGCAAATGCTCGATTCGTGCGCTAAGCACTAATTGGCAGCTGGACAATTAACCTTTATGAAGTCAACCTAATTTTACGGTGGCTCAAAATTTCAATAGCTAATAGACTTAATATCTAAGGATTTTTATGGTAGGGCTTGGTTAATGGAAAAGGACACCACTTGAAGTAGTGGTTATTTGTTCAAAATTTTCGTTAAGGGAACAGGTATGCATAACATGAGAATCATTTGTACTCATTTATTACTAATCAAAACCCAGAGCACTACTTCTCGTTTTTTTCCGATATTTACTGATTCTTCCGAAAGTTTTTCATTCCAGTAAAAATCTAAGATAAGCTAAGTTTAGAATATAATTTGAACTAAAAATTACCAGACCAGTGGACAATATTTAAATTTCATTCGTAGTAACAACATTAGATTAGTTAAGTGAGGGAAAGGACAAACATCTGGAAGAATAGGGAGGTACGAAGCAAGCAGCGTTATATGAGTGATAATTAGCGACCAGTCCTCGCCATTCATTCAATTATTATTCATTAATTTATGGTTTAGTGCTAATTACATAATTTATGTACAAGCAATCGTGGAGCAGCAGTAAATGAACCAACAAAAATTGTTTGGCGTCTAGTCCATTAGTTTCCAACTACCCCAATTTTTTCAAATAAGGATTTAAAAGTAAGTCGTGCAATCCTAGGAATACGAATTGATCTTCTGGCTTTTAAAAAGAAAAAGAAATTGAAATAATCATTGGAAATCATTAACAATGAGCAGCAGAGGGATTAATTTGTGGGAACTATTTTGATTTAACCTCTGCCGCACACCGCTTTTATTTTCCGAATTTCGTAAACCCCCTTACTCTTTGAAGTCAAACTTTAAACGGCACAAACAATTGTTTGTAATTTCATAACACACTTAGAAGGCATCAGGGAGAACTCATAAATTCAGAATGAAAACAACTGCTCACATCGACAAACTATGTGTCCACAACCAAACTGTTTTTATTTGAACTGAAAACTGAAACTGAAATTGTATCACTGAAAAAGAGAAAGTAAAAAACGAAAGCGGGAAAAAGGATAGATGCGCATTAATTATGCAGAGTACTAATGCTGGTATTTCCAATTTCTTCATATGTAAAGAAGCTATTAAAGAACAAATATCAACGTTTCATGTTACCATTATTATACCACTACTTTCCTCCTCAAACTTTTCCCCACCAATTCCTCCCTCATGTTTTTTCAACTGGATCCTTGCAATTTTCGAAAATGACATTCGAAATAAATTTTTAAAAATATCAAGATGTCGAATTTCGAAAAGTGCTGTAAATGGAAATTTGATAAAACTGACGTCAAACAACATTTTAATAACTAAAATATGACAGAGGCTTTACAATTTGTTAAAATAACACATTGAAAGAAAGGCTGTACAGAAATATGTCATTTTAAGATTATGATTTGCACTTCGTTCACTAGTTTATAGCCTTCCAAGCTTTCGTTACAAGCAGAAAAACGAAACTTTTGGAAGCAACATACATGTTCAACCGTAAATTAGGATGCCGCTATAACAAGCAATGTCAATTATAATTATCGAAATTTCAACTTCGAATGTTAATTCCAACTTTGCTCTTTCCTTGAAAGCAGAAAACTTGTAATTTATTAAATCACATGCACGAGAAAATTATGATGTTTGCTTGAAAAGGAGCAAAAAGCAAAAAATCGACATGAAACAGCGCAAATTTCACCAAATTTGATTTCCTGAAAGTTGCGCAACCATCGCTTCGTTGATCGATCTGAATTAGCAATGAATGTAAATTATACATGAGCTACTTTTGCTCTTGTCCATCACTGTCTTTATTCACAGACCGGTGATATTTTTTCCAAAACGTAAAAGCGATAGTTTATAAGAGACATTTAAATTCGATAGTGGAAATATTTCAAAAACATTTATCAGATTGTGATTCAGTTTCAAAACCAAAAAATTAGATCAATTTAGATATACAGTATTTCCTAAATTAATTTGGGGAACCCGAGATCTGGAAAAGTGGAAAACAAATTAAACAAGGCTAATAATAAGTTTTTTTTTTCTATATTTAACAGTAATATTTATGTAAAATAAGGTGAATGCTGATAGACTGAAAAATAATGCACTGAAGGCTAATGCCATAGAGATGAAGTAAACTTCCATGAAATCTAATCAATATATGCACTTGGACTAACAATGAACAATGAGGAAAATGCTAAAATTGGTTTAAAATGTGAGGGGACGAAAGGTCCTCCAAAAGGCCTAATTTTGCGCTGCTGAAGAATAAATCTAGTTAACAATCAGTACGAGTAGTTCCGCACATCTGGAAAGTAATTTTTGAATAGCCGATGAGTAGTTAAACACAAGAAAGTTTTAGCTTCCGAAGTCCACCACCATCTTCTGTTCTTTTTACACTTCACACTTTTTTTTTACAACTTTACATTTTCCTATACGGCATGGAAACTAGAAAAATTGAGCAGGAATATTGATACCTATCCACTAGTAAAATAATGCCACTTTTTTTTCTTGAAGTTAATCACAAAAATATTTTAAAATAATGATTTTCCTTCCTTCCCCATATCTCTCATCACGGAGAGGGACTGCTGCCAAAGTATAAAAAGATTGAAAGCTCCAACTAAATTGAAAAAACTGCACTATTTTTCACTACTAAAGCAAGCAATCGAATTTATCCATTAATGGCTATATGAACTATTTAGAATGACTTAACATCTTGTACTGAAAGCCAACTAATTCTCTAAAACTAATCTTACTTAGAACCAGCACTTTCCAAGCTACTAAACTGAACCGAAGAATGTACCAGATATTGCTGACCATTCACGAAACCGTAGCTAGTAAGTACGACTGAACTATGAGAGAAATACAGACGTTCCAACAGACAGTATATTTACTGAAATTATTTAAACCTTTTTATATCTATCAACGATAAACAGTTTTATTTATAACTTTAACTGGTGTGGTGAAACATAGCCTGCTTACTTTGATGCTTCCACCCTATTAAATATGAGATATGAGTGGAAATCCATAGTGATAAGAGTAGTATCGGAAGTGATAGGGTCTTTTCCAGAGTATGAAATTGAAAATAAGTCTTGTTACTTGCAGAGTGGTAGTAAAACTCAAAAATCGCTGACAAATGAAACCTTCTAAAAAATAATATAAGGTAATACATTCTGCACTGTTGATATAATCCTCGAAAAATGTTCTGTGTTAACAGTGTGACACAGCATACATGAAATTGCGAAAATTCAAGAACGGCTACCAAGGCCTTGAGGTAAATGCAACAGAGGCTGCTAGGATCTTGACGCCTTTCAAGCTACTCCTTATGCACACTTGCATACACAATTAATTATATTGATTTTGGTTAAAGGGAAACAAATCCTATCCTTTTTCTATTTTCTCTTCATATTAGTCGTATATATTGTTGTACAAGCCAAAGACAGAAGTTTACTGAATAGGTGACACGTCCCTAAAAACGAAAAATCCGATTTATCCTTCCAGATCATATTTCTAACTCCGCAAAATGAAACGTCTTAAGGAAAATTTGTGTCATTTTATGTACCATTTCAAGAAAAACCTAAAGGCATAGATCAGTGAAAGTGAGGAACGTCAAGAATTTTATTCACATCTGGAAACATTGCAGTCCCGAAACAATTGCAGCAATTTATAGAACCATATACCGCTTCAAATTCCAGCTAAAAAAAAAGGTGCACCACGAACTTCGTTAAAAATTAAGAAGAGATGATTTTAGGGAAATCGAGAATAATACTTGTGAATCTGTAATGGATCGGAAGAGTAATGTAAACAGATCCCCTAAATATATATTAACTGAAGAAATACCCTTTATGAACAGGTTGTTTCTGTAGCTAAAAAGAGTGATATCATTTCTTTCGATTTTTAACTAAGCATATTCCACGTAATTAAAATAACATCATCATTTGGATGGCCATTTATCCATGCCTTTATGGTGGCAAGAGAAATATTACAAAACAATTTGTGGGGAAATGACAAAAGAAGGAGAGTGGACACAACTGGAAATGGGGAATATAAAGCAACAGCAAAAGGAGACGACAGGATACAGCGATAGAGAGAAGGAATGGCCTGACCAACCAACCTAATACTAAACCTTCTGTTTGCTCTTGCCGTTTATAACTATGGATAGATAACACCATAATAAACATAGAGGACACTTCAGCATATATCCCTAGGCTAATTTCTAACCTTCTTTCTATTCACAAAATGTAGCCTACGGATGACATTGTGGGGCTCTTTCCTGTCAATGAGCTCATTCCCTTGGAGACGGGATTGTTTGAAATCAATTATTGTATTCAACTGATTTCTAAGTTGCAAGAAAGTCATCAATAAAGATGACCAAATGACAAGCAATTTATGATCCAGAACAACCTCCACTGCTTGCATTCACAAGTAATATAACAAGAATGAATATATTATTAGCATCAGCCGATTACTTACATAAGGCTATGATTACGAAGCAGAAGGGAATTTATGAGTTAGTATACCCTTACTTATAGGTTGATCACATGAGGTGTTCCACACTTCAATTGCATTCGAAGAGCGGCAAATAAAATAAGGCAAGGGTACACACTGAGTGCAACTACTATGAAGATAGACAACAAATACGATTCAACGACCACAACACATCAATCACCTAGAGCATCTGACATATCGATATGCAGATATTCAGCAGCATTCGAGTGGCGTAGTAGGGCGAGTCGATTCTCATATTCGAATTACTCACAAATTACCCACATTACTCACTCCTCATTTCATTTTCCAAGTCTGGTCTACCAACAATAAAGCCTCAGCAAATATCACCAACATATATCAAAAACTGTTTTTTTGCTACAGAATAACCTCACCTCACCCACCCTCCCGACTACACAGTACTTGTACGATTCTCGAGAACAACGTTCACTTACATATTAAAATGAACAATAACTTTTCCCGAAAAATGCTTAAATTCTGGTTTGACGCAGCAGTTTTTGTACATTTATATTCCGCAAGAAGTTAACCTCGGACTCAACGGAAACTACGCACTGCAATTGCTTCTTCTCTATAACGAAAGCAAAATAATCAATGGTCGTAGTAACAAATTTTAGGTAGTTGGTTCATTTCTGAAATCTCGGATTACAACCACTAAACTTAGCCCAAACAGAATTTTTCTTTGAATCCGTTTAAATCAGTAACAGTCAACATGCATACTTCTCGAAAGAGTGCAGAAGGTAGGAGGCTCGAAAACCTATTGATAAAATTAGAAACACAAGAGCAGCTCAAGCTGCTTAAGAAATCAGGCTTGTAAACGACAAACAAATTTGTACAATCGAGCTCCATAAAAATTCCACTTGACTTCAAAAGAAATATAAATTGAACAATCTAAAGACGAAGCAAAATTCCCCATACATATGTATTTGCACAATAAAAAAGCAGTTCAAGAATAAGACTGAAGAGGAAAAAAAATCAGCTATGAATTCTGATTTGAAAACAATTCCAAAAAAAATAGCAGTCAAGATACATAAGAAATCTGAAAAATAAATTCATAATCAATTGAGATGTACACAATAAACCACTTGAATTTCACAATGGACTTCAGAGAACTTGTATACAGAGGATGAGTTTGGAAAAGCTTGGAGCACTATGAGCAAAAAAATGTCGAAACATATAAGACAGAAGTCGTAGAAGCTCAGAATAAAAGAAATAGACAGTGTACGTCTGTTCCGAAAAGAGTTTAAAGTAATGCTAACAATCAATGCATATTTTAAACAGGCTTCCAATCAATAATGATTATTCCATCGGTAAATACAAAAAGTGAAGGAACAGGTAACGAACGAGGCAAATGGACTGAGTGCTTACAGCAGTTAAACACGAAGTTTTTCTTCTGAAAATCTTTTGACAAAAAACGGTAATGTAATAAACAATATAAATGACTAGTAAAGATGATGATAAACCTGTAATACTATTTTATAGAAAAAAGGGAAAAAAAAACTGAGGAAATCCACGAAAAAGCATAACAAAACACTGCCAAAGAAGAGTTATTTATAACACCTTCAACTGTCACTAGAACCTCAACCTTTTCAAAAACGCCTGTGTAGATCTCAGAAACCACAGAAAAAAATCCACAAAAACTTCAGTAAAATATTCCTCTCGACATCAAACGCCCACAAGAGATAGAAAACTTAAATAAATATTCAACAGTAAACACACAACTATTTATGGAATTAGATAAAAGTAAAAAAAAAAAAAAAAGAAACTTGAAAACTGAGTTTACTTCCTACTTCAATTTCGCTCCATCAGTTATTGGAGTTTTGACATTAGCAACAGTTAAACCAGATGTGGAAGTACGAAGTGAAATAGTCTCAAGATAAACACAGATCTAAAGGTCATATAGTTAAAGGAAATCTGAATGATCAATCGTTTGTATTGCCACATCATTTCCGCTTTTCTTGGTTTCAAAAAGATGTCGTCGTCGCCATGCCGGACCCAGCTTCAACAAACACTGAATCATTTTTCAATTCTCTTAAAGATATGTGCTTTTTTAAAAATGTATATCTGTCCTCATTCACCATAAATTAATAAAATAAGGTGCCTTGACAGATTATTAACACCTGAATAAACACAGAATGGAGGAATGATCAATTGTCATCCTCCAGATTTCGACATAATTCTAGTAAGAAATTCTAAAAAATATCTTTAGTGTAAAGCAGATGAAACAGCTCATAAAAACTAGAGATTCCCTTCTTTCATAATATCACGAATAACAGTGGTAAAACCTTCGTTAGCAATCCACGAAGCTTTTCCATTTCACAACGCATGGTGCTGCAATATTGAACACAATCCCACATCATACGTGCCAAGTCAGTATCATCCCGCGTATCCATTGGGATATCCTTATGGAGTGGTGCGGAGAGACGAAAGAACGGCACATTCATGTTGTGACACCAAGAACGGGCCCGCTCAACTGGAGCTCCCTCTGTTGCTGTTACCTGAGAAATGTGGTTAACAGGTACTATCGTTCCCAATAAAAAAATCACCTCGGATAACTAGAAAAGGAAGTATCTGAAAAACCTGCTCGACGAGTATAACCCCCAAGTTTTTGATGGCAACAGCAGAAGAGTATGGATTTGATGAGATTTCTAAATTGGATGTTGATAAAGGCATTGTTGGAATAGCACCAGTACCAACGCTTAACAAACAGCCCAGCTCTATTGAATTATTTTCTGAACTTGTCTGGAAAAAGCATGAAAATCATTACGCTGCATCAGGTAATACTTTACATCAAAAATATTTTGAAAGTTCAAAGAAAAGAAGAGGGTGCGAAATAAAAGAAATATTCAAATTATCAAGTTCAACAAGTTATAAGTTAAGAGGAAAAAAATAAAGAAAAAATCAGAACTGCTTTGAAATTTATTCTATCACCAAAAGTGTAAAAAGTATAAAATTATCGGAAATCTGTGAAGTTACCAAAAAATGCTTTGTGGTATTCCAAAACGCTAATTCCGAAAGCAATTCTAAAGCAGGATTATTTGAGATAATGCCACCGTCAATATATCTATTATCAACAGAACTAAAGTATGTTGGTGCTGCAGAGGTTCGTCGTAGTGCCTTCCACAGCAGAATGTCTGCAAATGTTACCCATGTTAATTTCAGATGTTAAAACCAGACTGTTCGTACCTAGAAAAACAATCAAACTTACAAGATAATATTTTCTATTACCAAACAAGCATACCAGCCGGATCAGTGTATCCAAGAGATGCATTTTCTTCGTCTGACAAAGGCAAGCGAAAATTTCGCATCAACTCCAAACGCACTGGGAAACAATCTGCTCGTACTGTTGTTAAAATCATTCTTAAAAACAGGATATATTCTAGATACTAAACACTTTTGTAGCAAAAAAAGAAAATTATAGTGTAAATTGAACAGAAGAATAGTTCAAACATACTTAGGCCAAGGTATTGAAGCGAGAGTCATATCTGTACCAACTTCTGCTTGTATAAACAATTCTAACAAACCAGTATTATACGGTCGAGCCCAGCTATCAAAAACGAGATCTTTCAGGCGTAAATAAATCTGTTGGCATTCACGCAGTGTTTTCCCTACAAACAAAAGTATGCGGTCAAAATGGCATCTAAACTAACAAAATGTAATACCAAATCAAATCAAAAGCAATTAAGCAGTTAGGACTTACAAATATTAACATACAGATACTGACGATTTTATGATGGTAGGAATTCAAATGGCGATTTAGTAAATTAAGCAGTTAGGACTTACAAATATTAACATACAGATACTGACGATTTTATGATGGTAGGAATTCAAATGGCGATTCAGTAGAAATTCCTGACTATTTCGCATCATAAATTATTCAGTTCAAGGAAAATACCAACCTAGAGCTAAAGCTGCAGCAATAATCCCACCTGTAGAGGTTCCAGCTACCATATCAAAATACGAAAAAAACGGTTCCCCCATGACTTTCTCAAGTTCCAGTAGCATCTGAAATGATTGTATTACCATTTAATATCACTTCCTCAACCTTAGCTAACACAGTTATCTCGTAAGAAAAAGCTTTAGAAATATTGACAAAGAGAAAGGAAACACTACTTGTATTATGACAAGACCACGAATTCCACCACCATCAAGTGATAATAAATTCACGAAATCTGGAGTTTCCTTCTTTACAGTTAATTCTTCTAGTTTCTTCATCATTCGCTCATAACAAAACTATAATGCACAAGCAAAAAAAAAAAGGTGACCGATTTTTGAACTTTGCAATTTGAAATTACAGTAATAACAGAAACCAAATAAAACGCTGTCAAAGCACACACACACACACACCTTCTGCTTAAAATCCTGAATACAGTTGCCGACTTTAACATCAACGGATGTATCCACATCATCCATGAAAACAGAACTACCCGTTCGAGGAATTATATAATTTTCGGCACTTTCTATCAAAGACCACGAAGCATCCTTCATTTCATCCAGCTTCTTACCATTAACACATCCAGAAACACATCCACTTTTCCCTCCACTTTCACAGCGACGAGCACCGCAAATCGCGAGACTTTTTACCAAATCCCATCTGAAAGTTTTTTATGAACAAGCTTACCAGCAATTCATGCAATAACTCTGCAGCCACCAAAATTCCAAACTCACTCCTGAAGCTTAGAAGCAAGATGACGCGGCGTCTCACCATGTTTGTTTTTTACATTTGGATCAGCGCCTAAACACAAAAGTAGTCGAGTCATTAATAAGTCTCTTCTTGAAACAGATAAGTGAAGAGCGGTATCACCACTTCGATCTGACACATTCAAATCGCAATTATAAGATGATAAAGTCATAACCATACCTAAAAATTATTTTTCTATTAATTAAGGTTTTTGACATAAATACTCCTTTGAATGTATAGAAGCACAACTAAGAATTTTTGTCAGCATAAACACCTTCAACAAACTTTCAATTATGCTTAAATCACAGGGAACTAATAATCACTAACCAACATCGCCCCTACTGACGTACATATGAATAGGTGCTTGTCCAGCATTATTTCGAGCATTCAAATCAAGTTCCTTGTGTTTAAGAGATAATAATCCCATTAGCGGTGTTTTGAATTGTGCTGCATGTAACACTGTGTTTCCCGTGGCAGGATCTTTTTCATGCAATAATTTAGGAGAGGCTTCTAGTAATGTCCGAATTACTTCAGCTGATTTTCCTTTACTCTGCATTGCTTCAAACAGTGGAGATCGTCCAGCTACACGAATATTGACTTCTGCACCGTGTGATATTAAGGTTGATACAATTCGTGGATTTGCATTTCGGATCGCAATCAAAACGGGAGTATATCCGTCGTGATTGGTTGTATTTAAAAGAGAATGCGTCCTGTCAAATTCCCAAAGCAATTCTAACATCGTCACCGACGCTAAGGCTGCATAGTGTAATGAGTTGTTTCCATTAATATCGCGAGCTGCCGGATCGGCACCAAGTTCCAGAAGTCTCCGGACGATTTCCAAGCGATGCATTTCAATCGCAAGCATCAGTGGGTAACGACCTTCCGGTTGAGCGGTCACTTGAAGCATTCTGAACAGAATTACTTAAGTCTTGACTATGTGTTGAAAATTATCCTGAGAAAAAAAAATATTCTGAAGCGACTTACACATCAAATAAATCCGCGTTCATTGCTTGAAATCTTTTAATACTTTCGTCTGCAAAAAAATCGGCCCGATTCGTAGCGATAGCAATCGGAACAATAAGCCAAAGCGGATGAGCACGGAGCGCAGTTACCAGATCCCGTACTAGCCTACGATTGTCGCTTTGCATATCTATAAAAAAAAAAAAAAAGTTAATAATATGAGAAAATAAAATTGATAAGCGAAAGTTCCAGTGCGGAACAGACGTTTCTAGATTAAATGTCTGCCCAGTAGCAAGATATGCTTACCAAGTAACATAAATAATGCTTCACAATCATAGCACCGATTACATAAATCGATTGCTTCTTGGATTTCATGGGTTCGAAATATGCTCACAGTAACAAGTAATTCAATCTCATCTTGGCTATCATTTGTTTCATCACTTTCCTTCGAAAAAAGCACATGAAACAGCGGTGCAGCAGGTCGATTTTTCAGCGTGCCCTGCACAACACGTAATCCTCTCTTGCTATTACTGTGAGGATAAACGGCATTATGAGCTCGGAGCAATTCCACTGGAAATGGTACCACCTACAACAGTCAATGGTATATATTATCTTCTGTAAAAAAGGAAGCTGACGTTGTTGGTATAACACGTAAATGTTATGTATAAGAGCAGAAAAATAAAGTACTTCATAACAATCGGAGGGTATCCAATAATCTTCACCGAAAACGCGTTCTCGTGCACTTGACCACAACTCACCAAGTTTATGTGAGACTTGAGCTAAGGAAAATAAACTGAAAAATTCGAAATTTGCAGAACGAAATACAATCAAGATTTGGATCTCTTGCGTCCTTTATATTTCTCAGGCTAATATAAATCAAGGTTGTTAGTTACTAAAAAAAGCAGTTTTAATTCCAAAAAGCTCTTTTATACAGTAATATGCTAAAAATGTTTTGTATGCCTACAAAAGCCTGACCTTGGTCTGCCCGTAGTTTTCCTTGTTGTTGGTGATGGTGGAGGTGTTGGGACGCCTTCTTCAGCAGTCGTTAACGTTGTCGATGGAATGGTTTCCATTTCGGATAAATCTGTCGCTGATGTTGCTTGGGAATTCGTTTCAGTCCCTATGATTTCCCGTGATGTTGGAGATATTTTAAGAGTCGTTTCGCTAATTGCTGTAGCCACATCATTGTAAATCAATGAGGGGCCACCGACTTGGTCATCAATTACCCCAGCTGGATCCGTATCCTCAGTTTCGTTCCCATCTACATTAGTTATTTGAGAACTAATGCCCACAGTAACGGTTTCCAGTGTCGACGCATTTAAATCCGTCATCAGTGGTGTTTGTCCAGGCTTGTCTCACTCTTCAATATTCATCACAAATCCTTTCACCTTCAAAACATTTTTGCTGAATGCTAATCAGAAACAGTGTAGCATAATTCATTCGACGACTGCATAATTAATAATCGTACAACCAGGAATTTAGCCTCAACTAGTTACAAGTATGTAATGCTTCCTACCTTCCGCAAGCTTCCATAGCCTGCAATAGCGGGACGAACTATTACCACATCTTCCTAGTTTCACTGTGGATTCTTCTCCAGCTTGATGGCCATTTGCAAATATATTCAATATACATATCACTACCAAAATTCGCTGGGTCCAAAATACACATGCTTAGCATCACTTGAAACTTCCCTAAGAACGAATTACTAAGCATACAAATTCCTTGTCAAACAAAGTATCCAGCAGATAAGATTGCTCAGAGCTAAGAAACTGGATATCTTGCTGCAAATTATAAGGAAATTCCTGAGAGGAACACTTCAAGGATAAGCAGAAACCCCCTCTCATTACATAGACATTCCCCGGCTATAACAAATTAACGGATAAAATGGGAAATGTATCGTCCCGCAACTCGTTTCTCAACCAATCCTGCATATTCTAACAAAAATACTCCTTTTCATTTCTCATTACTCTTCCCATCCAAGTCTATTTTATTACTTACAAGCCTCGCTCGAGAATATTTCTAACCAAACTATCTCTAATTCTCCCTGACGACACCATCCTTTTGCAATCTTCCTCTGAACTCGTCATCTGCCCATCAAGGCAAAGGCATTTGCGGCCTTCACTAACAGCAGCTCAGGAAGGGGACGGTATGTAACAGTACATCCTAACGAGATGGCGCTTACGGGTGACTGTGGGATGGGTTGCCCATCAAACCTTTATTTTTCCCTTCCTCTCGTTTCGGAAAACGGGGGTGCTTTCATTCCTGTGGCATAGATTCCTGATGGCTTTCTGTTGATCTCCTACAGTCTAATCAGACCATCCTTTGTGCTAGTCGCCTGCGGAACTAAGTTGAAGACACTTTTTCTTTATCGAGCTACAGGTGCTTGTATAACTCACCACCATAAATCGAGTTCCCTCTACTAACTATTTTCCGGATTTCCGATCGAATAAATCCAGGATTTTGTTTCTGCGGCAATCCTGCCATAATGTAGTACAAAATCATCAAGTTCATCTGGTAACCATTTATCAAAATTTGTCCAGCAAGAAGTAGATATTTCATAATTTTTGTTTGGCAGAGTTTAAATGCAGTAGGTATTATAATTCTGTAATGAGTACGAATTGTATGTTTCAGAACAGTGCAATTCCTATTATATCATTTCTTTCATGCCTGCTTATTTAACAAAAGACAATAAAAACATTACTGTGCAGTCTACACATAACAAGCAACTTACCAGATGTATAAATGTCTTGTTCGTTATGGATTGCTGAATAATCCACTTTTAAAACTTTGGGAATTAAGTTTCAGTGTCTTTCTGGATTTAAAAGACATGTTTTTAAGAGTCGACAAAGGATTACACATAATTTGAAACGGTCAGCTGTCCACAACTGCTTCAGATTACTTATGAGATATGTTTCCATGGTGATGTTATGTTTGTTTGCAAGCCTAATGATACAGCGGCAAATAGCATTCACTCATCGCGCGACACTAACTGTCACACTGTTCTTTTTATTCAGTCTAATTAGTTATTTGAAAAATTAGGGAAGTATAAATTTTTGAGATCGATATCTTAAAAGACAGTGTGGCGAATAAAGATTTTTAGAATTTAAAGGCTACAAATTTTTGCAGAAACTGAAGTTATGACCAAAATTTTATTTCTTTTAATGAGTTCTCTTAGACTGCTGGAGGATTTGTTGCAATTTTAAGGAATTACATCGCTAACAGACGCATACAGTCGTTGGTGCATTGAAAGGTTTCAAGAACTGTAAGATCGAAAAATTCTTAATTAAGAGCCCATTGAAATGAACATGCCTAGTACTTTATATTGATTGTCTGCACATGAGCTTGCCTCTGCGTGTGTGTTCGAAATAGGACTCATTTGGGTTTCAATGGCTTCAGCGAGGCTCTTTTTTTTGAGGCCTTAAACTACCTTTGTCGCTTCAGACATAGCTACGCTACGTCTCGCCTAGCACAGCTTCACAGTGTGATGACTGTCCGCAACTGGACTTTTTAAGTAACTTTGTTCTTGAAAATGATGTCTGAACCAATTCTTTCTCCATTTTCACTGTTAGAAAGACTTCAGAAGATTTGTGACCAATTTGAAACGTCTTTACCATCACTTAATGTGCAATGAACCATTCTCAAGAGTAGATGGTGAAAGTTGCATTTCAGTTAGAATGGATCGTCGCGGAGCATTTCAGGGAGGTTTCGGTAGTGGCAGTATTGGCAGTTTTGATAGTCATGCTTCAGCCGATCATGCTGAAAGATGGTCCAGGTATTTGAAGCAAGCTACATTTCAGTTAAGAAGAGATTCATATTCCGGTTCTTGCATTCTTCAAGAAGAGGAGCTCCTCTCCACTTATTTGATCCGTTAGAGGGATAATTAAATTTGAAACAGCTGTCCACGTCACCCTTTTAAGTTTAGGTTTGGCAAGTCACTTCCTGTTGTTTTCTTTGGTTTTTTTAACAAAATTTTCCCTTTTTATTATCAAAAATCGTGATCAGTTACAGTTACAGAAGGAAATTCGCCAATAAAATAAAAAGTTAATTGGTAATTGCAATATCCTCTAATCACTTGAATGTCTAAAATTCACTGATGCCGAATAATATCGAAAAAAGGAGATGGTTCAGCATCATTTTATACTTGTTTTCTAACTGATTAGTTAAGTGTCTTAATAGTCGAAACTAGTGAAGAAAATAAGACTCATTATCTTCCTTGTTTTTCAAATTTTTTCGAAGGTTTTGCAGTTCAATGAGAAGTCGAGGTGGTGGACCACGTCGAATAGGTAGTGGTTTACGTCGTATAACTCTTGACTCGGACAAACCATGGATTCCAGTAACAAAACTTGGCCGTTTAGTGAAGGATGGACGGGTAGCTACAATCGACGAAATTTACCGTAGATCAATACCCATTCTAGTCGGTCTCCTATTATAATTTAATTATTATGACCTGTTAATGCCAAAATCATAACATTTCTTTTCCGAGTTGAAACCATTTTCGACTTTAAAGTGTCAAAATTTATGCATTATATTTAACGTTTGCTTAAAAATGCAAACTTCCATATCTTTAATAAAAGGACATTGAAATAATTAATTAGGAAATGTTCAATCTTCGCAGATAAGATTATTCAGATAGGAAGAGTTGCAGGAATATCAAATTGTTGACGCACTGGTGCCAAATCTCACGGAGCAAGTTCTGAAGATTCTGCCAGTACAAAAGGAAGTTCGAACTGGGCTACGCACTCGATTTCGGGCGTTTGTTGCCATTGGTGACAGGAATGGCCATGTTGGTCTTGGGATGCAATGCGCGAAACGTGTCAGCACTGCCATTAGACGTGCCATCTACCGTGCCAAGACAGCAGTGGTACCTGTACGACGAGCCTATTGGCGTGCGGAATATGGGCTACCTCATACAATACCGTGCAAGGTATTCAGCCTGATAACCTGTTCATATTACTACTTTTCATCACTAACTACCGTCAAGATTTCAAAGCTAAATCTCAAATTCACTAATTAAAAGAAACTCAGTTTAGATAGTGGTTCGCTACTGTGCTGTTCGAGTAACACTTCATCCAGCTCCTCGCGGTACCGGTATTAATGCACCACCGATAGTACAAAAACTGCTGCACCTCGGTGGCATTCAGGATTGTTATACTTCAGCATCCAATTATACAACGCTAGGGCCTGTTGCAAAAGCTACGTTCCTCGCCATTCAACGTGCTTACTTGTTTGAATCGAACAATGAGAAAATTGAAGACAATGCATCTTCTAAACTGCTACCGTTAGCTAACTCTTGATCGGTGCATTTCGTAAAGTGGCGTTTATGTCTAGATTTCTCAATTCTTCCGATCAGTAAATTAGAATGTTTTGAAGACGAACTAGCTCCATGCTAAACAACATTTTTCGTCGATGCAAAATTTCTATTACTGTTTTTTGGCTTCCCCCGATTAAATTCATTTTCACTTCAAAAGAGAATGCTATTCCAAATATTTTAAAATCCTCATGTTAGATAGCTTCTAAAATGCTTAGTAACTGTAACGTTATTTCATTTTCATAGAAACAATATAATGACAACAAACTGAGTTGTTTCCAGTGATTTTTTTATTATGTTCACTTCCGCATCGTAATTTCCGAAAGCGTTTTTTTTTTTTATCACTTGTTGACAATGTCCTATCCTATTTTAGCCTTAAATCCAAATTTCTGAGTTAAAATTTGAAAGTTCCAGTTTGCAATTTAATCGCGTTACGTAACGAGCGAAAAGCATTTTTTTCTTTGGCTTCACTGTCTTTATACACTTAATTATTGCTAATCTAGATTCCTCTGCTGCATTTCTTATTTTCGCTGCACAAAATAAATTATTAAACTTTCGTGAACTTTTGTACGGAGCTGGACACAATTTCCAGACTCTTTCTTTACCTGACTGAATCTGGATAAGTTCTACTGTATCTTCAAAACTTCAGTTGTTATTATTAAAATGCAATAGTTAGATTTACCTAATTAAAAAATTATTAGTTTGAAAAAGAAGGTGATAATTATTAAACAATTATTAATTGTAGAGTGATGAAATGCTCCAGACACTTTGTTATAAATAATTTTCCAAATTGAAGCCTGCACCTTTCACTTACACATAGGTCGGTACCTTTTTTTCTTAACTTTTTTTAAATACCAAATTACTGACATATTGAAATTCTGCAGCTTTAAGTCCATGAGATTAACAAACTTGCTATTAACTACCGAACATTCTTCCCATAATTGACGTTTAGCATCTTCTGCTTTCAGGAAAATAAAGATTTCTTGCAGGGTTTTTCGTGTTTCTTTCGCATTTCATAATGTACAATCTTATTTAATCCATTTTCTAGATGACCAATCGCTCACGATCGCTAGCAACTCGGATTACTGCAAGTCTAACAACATCTCAACAACTTTCGTCCTCTCTAATTACAGCTGTAGCTACCAATTTCTTTTTTTCTCTTTTTTTTTTTTTTTTTTAATGATTTCATAGCTTAAGAACAAAATGTATTTGCAATTCTAATTTTCACATATTTTCAACAAAATTATCAAAAATGATTTTTCCAGAATAGTTATAATGATATGACTGTTGAAAAGTCTTCGGAACCGATCAAATCATTTACATCACATATAAGTCGTTTTAACTCATCGCTTATGAGACATCTTTCGGTTGAAAACGGTAAGCTTTATAATTAGTAAGACAGCCTGGGTCAGTAAACAGCAGCAATCAATTTAATTATTTCTGTAGCGTTGAAATTATCAGTCATTGAATTTTTTTGCAGTAACCTAAGCAATTTCACAGTTGTGTCGAGATTTTGACTGATGAACATAATGCGTCATTCACAAAGCTGAATCTAAGTTGTGCCATCTGTGTTTTTGTGACTGATTTTAACGAAAACTGAATACAACTAACAATTCTAATAAAACCTATAACCATCTGCAACCACATCGTGTCCATTTACTTTTTTTAATCCTTCTAACTAAAATTTTTTTAACTTCCGTCATCAAGTTTTTTTAAAATTTCGCTACTCGATTATTCTTTTGACTAGTGGATTACAGTGCAAAATCTTGTATATGCAAATTTGTTAATAAGAATTCATAATGCATAAATTGGAATTCTCCTTAATTTTTAGTCTCAAGTTCCAAGAGTATAGAATCGAACAGCATTTTGAATGTCGCCCAGGAGGAAAGAATAGCGCTTGAAAATGAAGCCGAAACAAATCAATACTTTATATGTGATGCGCATCTCAGGTTTATATTTATAAATCGGATTTACAAAGGGCCTTACTTCGTTCTTATTTTTCTAGTTTCTAGTTAAAAATAACCTTTTCTCTACTAACTTTTCGTAAAAATTTCAACACAAAGTCTTAACTCAGTCCTTGACAGATAATTCTTTCATTTCATATGTCTTCCTGATCAGTTCTTAAAATTGATATCTTTGAATCTTCAAATTCCAAGAACAAAAAAAATTGAAAGGAAAAGTAAAATTAAAAGATTATTAGCTAAAAACAAGAGAACAACTTCTCATCACCTTCGTCTCAGTTCATGTTTATTATTATTATTATTTATTGCTATTATTACTTGTTATTATTATTACTATTATTATTACTAATATTATTATTATTACTATTATTATTATTATCATTATTATTATTTATTATTACTATTGTTATAAATTACTGTTTTGTTCTAATACATATGCTTTTCAGAATAACAGTGGTTGGCCCCGGCGGAGTAATTATTCCGGAAGTGGATCAGCTGAGGCATTTAACACCGGATGGTACAATTTCCGTGATGTGTTTAACTTGGAATGTTGCCTCAAGGGTTTGTTGAAATTTTCTTTTTCCGTTTTAAATTAGTCGATAATTTTTTGCAATCAAACCCCAAAAAATTTCCTTCTGCTTCAGATGGTCGTAAAAGCTAATATAAATCTTCGATTTACATGCTCAGAATAAGTCATATTTACGTTTTTCTAGTCACAAAATCATTTATCGAAAATCAAGAAACTGATTACCAGTGAACGTCCTACTGATAGAGCTGACCTGATTTGTTTGTGCTTTCAGGAGCTTCCATCAATAAATCCGTTAGTTACATTTTCTTTTCTTCTGTTCCTTTGATTTTTAAGTTTTCGGAAATAAAACGAAGGGACTGGAGTAAAATTTTAAATTTCTAGACACTATCATCAAGAAACAGTTAAGCTGCTGGCCAAAGCTGTTGATGACACACATTTAACATTTTGTTGGGTACGAAAATGGTCACAAATGATGATCGTTTTTATCCGAGAGCCTCTAGTTGTATATACTTCAAGTATAGGATTTCATCGTCTTTTTAATTTTTTCCATAGTAACTATTTTCAAACACTTGACATTTTAGAAATTTGAAAACTTTGCAGTTTTAAAGTGATATTTAAAATAATTCTCGAAATTTCGAAAGGTGGCTCATAAATTCCTATTGTTTGGATATGAATTAAATTTTAGGATTCATTTTATTTTATTTTGTTCTTTTATATGGTATTCGAATCTAGAAATCAATAATTATAGCTCCGGAATGGCAGTTCATCTCCTGTACTCCAATCGTTAAACCTGTTCGGACGAAAGGAGCAATTGCAGTCTATTTTCAGATCTTTCAAGCATCAGTCATTTTCGTTACCTGTCACATGACTCGTTAGTTCTTACTATACTCTTTCATTGATTAATCCAAAATTTACCAAGCAGGTTGTATTCTGAGAAATAGCAATTCTAGCCTCAGATTCGGAAGTAGATTTAAGGTTGCTCAATAAGCAGAATAGAAAACTCAGAAATTTTGAATGTTGTCCTAATAGGATATAACATGAAACAAAGTTATGATAGCTCTACATTCGGTAATTTAATCAGATTCCAAGCTTTTTTCATTTCTTCTATTACAATATATTCAGAATCATTTCAGATGGATCGGTATTGAATCGTATATGTGATTACTCAAAAATCTGTGATTCGCTGCGATTTTCAGCACTGAAAAGAGTCGGTGCATCACCTGGTGAAGGAGTGAAACAAGCTGACTGTGTAAGTTTCGATTCTAACTCTTAAATTTAACTCCCAAAGTTGAAGAGACCGTGATATTTAATTAAAAGTTCTGCTGAAATATTTAATTGACTTTCGGGAGATGAAAAGGGAAGGATTTCACTTGTTCGAAAGAGATAGATTTATTTAAAATTACAATTCAAATCTAAATTTTTACAGGTTTTTTGGTTCGGAGATTTAAATTTCCGCCTTCGAAGTAGGAAACGAGTTGATGAATTGAATTCGCAAAATAGAAAGCAAGAAAACATGAGAGATTCATACTTCGACCAGTTACTCGTTGATGATGAACTGACACTAGAAAGATGTAAAGGTCTGTCCCTGACATTCTCGAGGAAAAGCAATATTACTTTCTGTTAAGATGAAATCTTTCAAGTTTTTCAGCGGTTCCAAAAAAATTCGCTTCATTTCCAGGTAATGTTTTTGAAGGCTTCAGCGAAGCTTGTATTAATTTCCCTCCTACTCATAAATTTATCCTTGGCACCAACGATTATGTTAATGATCGGATTCCATCTTATACGGTATGAATTGGCCAAAGTTAAATAGCAAATTGGAAGTTAAAGAATAACAAGCTTTTACTTTATTTCAAGGCATTCATTTTCAAGTTTAAATTTTAGGACCGGATTTTATATTATGCGAAAGAATCAAGCTTGATAAAGCCTGAGAAATATGACTGTTTGTGGGAAGAGAATGCTTCGGACCACAAACCTGTTTACGGCTTTTTCACCATGCGTGTTTTGAAACAGCGATACTAACGTATTAGAATTACTTACAATGCTATATCATGTCTCAGCGCAGCTTAGATATTTTTCACTGTAATATTCTCACTTCCTTGCTCAATTACTTCATTGTTTTGGTCTATATTTTCCGGCGCAGTTCAGATTCGATTGACCGTACTGTAAATGGCGAAGAAACAGTTGCGCAGCATCCCACAAAGTAGTCTGAAATGTAGGAAGCTATCGGTAGTTTTTTTTTTAAGGATCGCTGTGGAATTATCGTAAAAGTGCAGAAATTGGCTTCAGCCATCAAAAGAGATGAATTTTTGTTTATCAGCACTGCACTAACTTACTTTGCTTAAATTTTTCTAATTTTTTTCCCCTCCCCCCTCTCAAAAAAAAAAAAAAAAAAAAGAAAAAAAAAAGTAGATTCCACCGATGTTAGGTATGATGCCAAATTTTTCTACAAAAACTATGTAAAGGATATAATTATTATAGTTGCAGTTGTTGCTTAAGTACACTGATTACTTACGAGTTAAGTCCAACAGCTTCTGATATGCAATCAAAATAAGGGAATATAAGAACAAGCAGACAATATTCAGGATGGAGGATTACAAGTTTAGGAAGTGGAAAAAGTAATTTGCTTTCATCGTAAATCTACAAAGCCATATCAAATTCGAATTTTTTCAGTTTAGTTTAAATTAAGATTATTAAAGATTTCTCTGTTTTACATCAGAAGATTCTTCATTTCTGCTTTTGGAGAGCACTATCATTAATTCCTGATAACTATAATTTAACCAACACTTCCTAATAGTGTCTGTAATTTAGAGACTATATTTAGGAGCAGCAAAAAAAAAAAAAAAAAACGGATCGCCTTGCCTTTTATCGTTAGCATCTAGAAATGACAATGATTGCAGTAGTTACAAGAATGTTTGTAGCTGAAAAGATGTATTCATGTTGAACACTATGGAGGAAATATCGAGTTCACTACACAAAAATCTACAGTTTTTTTTTTAAAGAAATCAATGCTTATGACGGCAATTTTTCTGAAAGAATTTGTATTTGCATTTTCTTATACTGCAAACATGTTGTGTCCCAGTTTTGAAATTCATGAAAACAATTTGATCGTCATCATTTGATCTAAAGTTACCCGTTTTTTTTTTACAGACAAATTGTTATTTATTTAACGGCTTATAACAGCAGCAGCTTCAAAGATATTTCCCCGTAAAAAAGTTTTATAGCCATCAAGCTACTGTCTAAAGTATGTTATAATTAGCGTGTACAACGCGATTATTTCGAAGACGAATTGAATGACATGTCATTTTTATTTAATAGAAATGATGAGTGAAACTTTAGAAAGTGGCAAGAATTTGTGGTTAGCATACGAGTTATTGATTCCTGCTGCTTTTTTTTATTAAATTAAATTATCATTGAATATTTTTTCTGGTTATTGAATATTCTGAATTATGAAATGTCCTGGATATTATTAACGAAATGAATTATTATTCTTATTGAACAGCTGTGGAATCTTTCAATTTGGTCATCGGCACCACTGATGCTCCTAAAAGTCCATGTTATACAAAATCGTCTATTTCCTGTACCAACATCAACTTTTCAGTGATGTTGGTCTAGACTATAGTTCACTGTGTTGAAAAGCCATTTGATGTGTAGAAGGAACAAATTTTTAAAGACTTAAAATGAATGAATCCAAACTCTTAAATATAAGGTTAACAAGGGTATGCCAAATATAATTATGGTGATGATACCTGTATTTAGAGGTTTTAATTCTCATTTAACCCCACAACCAATTTTGATTGTCTCTAATTTGCTTCGGTAAGTCTCCCGAATTTCATGCAATTTTGCTTTGGAACAATGTAACACCCTCATTTGTTGCAGTTATTATGTCGTCGTCAAACTTTACCATTCCAAAAGTTATTAGTTTTTCAATGTTTATCTATAGTTCACACTGTATTATATTTTGATGTTTAAAATTAAAAAAAAAAAACCCGCAGTTCACCGAAATGTCTTTTTTGCACTTGTTATAAATCTAATAATATGATCGCCTGCTTTTCATTAATTACGCTTTTATGCAGCAACACGTTATCACCAAGTAATTCATGAATAAGTTCCGTTAGTATTTTTCCTTTTTTTTTTTTTCAGGAGTATTTTGTTTGGATTTCTTTCAATACCTTTGCATATGGATATCACGTTGCCTTTTCAAAACTACTGATTTTTTGGAGAGCTTCAATTGTCCAAAGTACTTACTTTTCAGCACCCTCTTTTTCCGTCTTTTTTTTTGCCATGCACGTAAAGACTATTCTTATCGTCTAAAAGCTTTAAAATCAAAATATTTTGTTTGTTTTAAATTGACTAAGGCTCATTATGAACAAATTCAGCGATGGAACTGTCCTAGTAGCATTTGAACTGAAACCATAACAAACACAAAAAATCAGAAGTCTGGGAAGAAGATTTCATAAATTCTAATTTTCAATAATCAAATAAACTTTGAATTTGTTTTCTTTTTTTTTTTTTTTTTTTTTCTGATAAGAGTTGAAAAGGACAATAAGACGAACTCAATCAATTCATTCTACAAAAACTACAGGAACAAGAACCAAAAAAAGAAGGTATTAGATCAATCAGTGTTTCTGACGATAATCTACAAACTTTTGCAAAACTAAAGAGAATAGACCTTATATATACAGAGGTTTATTAGATTGTTGGCTGTAGTTCCAAGACTGCTTCCTTTCTGTTACACAAATTAAAAGAACTGGTTGGTTAATTATTAACAACGATCTTAACTGAAATTTCTTTCAGGTCATTCATTATCTTTTTTCTAACATCCTTCTAGTGAAAAACGAATAAAACTCGTTACGGCAGATAGACTGATAGCTTATGATCAGATTAATCCTCTTATCAAATATGCCACTTCTCATTTTTACTCTGGGTTTGAATCAAATTATATAGTAAAAGTAACCAGCACCGCTGTCAGTGGTGCATCACAACTGTAAAAAGTATGTATTGTTGAGTATCTGCAACAGAGAAAAAGTCAAGTGATTTAATCAATGTTGATGATAAGGAAACAAATCAGAAAACTTGACAATGCATTTCCTAATATCATATCTGTCTTCCTTTCATTCATTTAGCTTACATGATAACGCTTACAAAAGTTCGATGAACTAACTACAAGCGGAAACTTGACCAGATCTTAATTGGCTCCATACGATATCAAAATATTTCATTTGAAAGATACTTATTCATTCATCGCTTATTATGAAAATTTTCAGTCAAGTGATATTAAAATTGCAGAGTGCAATGAGAAGTAGTACTGTGTAATCAAATTAAGAAGTATCTAATTATTAATTTCGTATAAAAGACATATTGTAATTTAGTTAAAAACTGAAATCTTAACCGAAAAACACAATATTAAGAATTTGAAGGATTTGTGAAAGGCTTGGATTGCACTATAAAGGAAAAAAGTAATTACACCATTAGGACTTTCAAGAAGCCTATCTATGAGCAAGCAATAAATATACACATTTTGTTTGTGATCAGTTGACTAATTGATCACACTTATTAATTTGCATATTTAACTTCACATTAAATAGAATTATTGATTTTTTTTATCAAAGTTAATTATTGCAATTAAGAAAAATTTTAAAAAGCATAATCAGAGAGTAACATTAAACTGAAATACAAACCGTTTCATAAATATGTATAATTTACACCATGGCACAAAGAATAATTGGACTCGTCATTACAGCAAGACTATGGAACTAATTTATGTAGGAACTGTTTGTTTGTGGAAGCCATAACCGGGGAAATTCGTAAAATAAAGCCACCAACAATGAATGTGCTCCTGTGAACAGTGGAAAGGTGAAATTATGAGCCACGAAGAAAGTCACTAGGGATCAAACAGTCAAATAATCTCTTCGACAATTAAATCCAGCCACATATCTAGAATTTGCAGTGTTATGACTACCACACATGTTTATTGTTTTCTCAAGCTCAGTAGAAGAGGATGACAGTCTTTCATATTTATTATGTGGAAGATGTTACGATGAAAATTTCAGTAAGTAGTGAAATTCTTAGAAAAGTTCCAGAACTGATCATCTTTTTCAATACTGTTACCAAATGCTCAATCAAAAGGGAAAATTTGAAACCGAATCTGTTTAGTTAGCATTTCAGTTGTAATTTCCTGCAGCGAACTTTGGACTCTTGCATACAACCTCACAATTACCTAATTACTCATATCTGCAAATTCATAAGCTTACTAAGCTGAAAGTAAGCTTACTTTTCCTCATGTTACCATTTCTTTATGTTGATAATAACTTGGCCCTGATGTAGCTTCAAATTTGGTATACTTCAGATATAGCTACATAAGAATTTTCATTCAGGGCCGGCAGTTACGTAGCCTAAATACTAATGGGTGATAAATAATTTGCTTTCTTTCATTTCAAATTTATTAGCTAAAAAAAAATCCATTATCTCATTCTGCGAAATGTCAAGTATCAATTATCCTCCTTGAGTGCACGGTTTCTTTATAAAGTCATTTTTTGCAATAATAAGAGCAAAGGTGTTGCATCAAAATGATGTCTTTTTCTGATTAATTAAGTATAAGTTATCAAGCTAAGGAATTTGATCAGGTTTTGTAGTGTCAATTAAATAAACGAGTTAATGATGTGTCTTGTTCAATGAATATTAATAACTAATTCATCTAACTGGGCAAATTAAAAAAATTCTGGATAGATTAGACTATCCTTTATTCAAGATACAAACGTCAGCTTACCGCCGTAAAAGTTAAGCTAAAATAAAAGTTTATATAAGCTTCAATCCAACTTTTATATAAATGCTTCTTGCTGTTTGCAGGCTAACTTTAAATACTCGGGGTATTTCCTGAATCCTTCAATATTTCTCCGAATAAGTACTTCTCCAGGTATTGTAAAAGCCTGTGTTATTACTGTTAATTATAGACCTAACGTTTCTTCGAGTGAAACTTTTTTAAGCTGAACAAGAAAACATTTTAACAGCGCAGCATTTCAACTGTTCTAAGGAACAATATGTCAGGAACCACAGCAGTTTTGTAAGAACCATAAAAAGCATTTGTAGCTTTGTTTATTTACCTTCACTTTTCTTTTTGATATCGATTGAGTGTTAAAATCCTCGCTAATTAATTATGAAGTTTCAAAATTATCGTGAAAAAACCGCAAAGAAAAAGAGGGAAAAAAATTACGAAAGCTTCAACCGGTTCCACGAATTAAAATTCAACAAAGACGCGGAAAATTCATCCCACTAAAAAAATGCTTTCAATAACACCTATAGAAACAAATTCAACTGCTTCACAGTAAGGCATATCGGTACTTTGAAACCTTATCAGTGTGTCTTGAAATGCTGACATCAAGAATAACCCTACCCACAGACGAAACTTTGGATTGTAAAACTCACCATCATCAAGGTTTGAGTCTTTTACTATTGGGGGCTGGGAGACATGAAGCCAACGGTGAAATTTGAAGTGTTCGTGGTTCGTATGTTGGTTTCGGTTTTAATCAAGTGGTGGCAGTTCTGTAAGCTTCAAAATTGAATTTGGAGAGGTATCGAGGCAAATTTCCAGCACCATCCGTGATACCCCGGTGAGAATTAGCTTTAACATTTCCACTATGCTCGCGATTTGTACTCGTTATATTTAATTTTTGTCTCAGAAAGCTGCTAATAGTTGGCTAGAAATATCGGGTACTTAGTGTAGACAGTGATGTATGCTTACCTTTGCTCAGTGCTGTGCTTCAGGTGATGACATTGTCCTGATGCAATATTTGTAAGGGTTAATAGACATAGGTTTTTGCATAATGGAATGATTCATTTAATTTGTCCAAAATTCCGATTGATTGAATGTGCGTCTCTTTTCATATATCATAAGATTGGAACAGTGGTCTTTGAAAGTAGTCACCTGGAGAATATTAGTGAAAGTGGGAGTCCCTGGATGCCAACATGATAGTTAGCATTTATATTTTCCTATTTTAGGTGTAGAGTTTTATCTGTACTCTACTCCTAACTTAGAGAATATGGCGCTGTAAAGCCGAATCAAAACTAACGGATTAGATCTCAAAAGTATTGCTGCAGTACTATATCAAAGACCGAAGTGATTTCCCAAGGTCCTAATGCCGTACATATATTGACTTTACTTTTAGGATGTAACCAGGAGCCAGTTGGTTTTTTTCTTTAATGAAAACCAAAAGTGTATTAATGTTTTCATGAATAGACTCAAACTAAGAGATTTTGAATGGTTACTGGTCACAGAAATTTGCGAATATAAGATTGTTCATGCAGATGTTTCCTTCAAGTAGGAAAATTAACTGTTGTATTCTAGCAGCTTTTTTCTTTTCTGCTTTTTTTTTCAGGTAGCAGTCATACGTATTCGATAACAAATGTAAAGTTCTATTAATTAAGGATGACGAGTATTATCAAGAATCAAATCATCAAGCATCTTTCAAAGTAATTGTTGAATGCCTCATTTCATAAACTTTGCGGAAATCCTTTAGATGTATCGATGTGTCACATGCATCCAAATTTCAGATTTGTTCGAAATATCACAGCTGACCAAATCAGCGTACAAATTTTGAGTGGTAAAGGAGAATTAAAAAATATTGAATTAAACGAAATTGTACTAAGCGAAGTCGGTTTTTGTTTTTGACTATTTATTTGCAGTAGTTTCTTTTTTTCAGGATGCTTTTTAGTATCCTTAGAATAGGTGTAAGTGCAAAAATAGTATCGTTATACTGTTGTTGTGTTTGTTACAGTAGGGAAGTTTATTCAGCGGAAATACCTTTGTATTATATATTAACCAGTTATCATTCTTGTAAGAAGGTTATGTTAATAAATTACCTTTTGTGTCAATTTTACAGTAACGTAGAATTTCTTTTCCCAGGTGCTTGAATTGCCAGCATGGTTGCGAGTTAAAAAAGCAATTTGTAACAGAATAGCTGTCAAGGTTCCATGGACGAAGTTAAAATCACAACCAGTTCAACTAGTAAATTTTTTAAAATTTTTTTATTCCTCTTACGAAAATCAAAATATCAGAATTAACGAGAAAAACAATTTTAATCATGCTTATTAATAGTCATCTACATCTTTTATCGATTTTAATCTATTTGAATTTCAGTTAAATATTAATTACTGAATTTGTTCTTTCCATATATGTAACGATATAATGAATTCGGAGTAAAGTTTTTCTCTTCCGGAATTCCTTACTTTCTGCATTACTGTAGCCTTTGTTTTCAGTTTATTGATGAAATACGGGTAGAAGTTGAACTTAGTTCAAATCAAAGTGTTATCTGTGACTCAAATCCTCTGAGGTATGCTTTATCACTAGTAAGGTATACTTGTTTGGTGCATGAATAAAGTAATCATGATAAGTGAAAGGATATTGTTTCAGTGCTTTTGGGGATTCATCATACGGATTTGCCAATCGGGTTGCGGAAGGGATGTCACTTTATGTCAGTTCTGTGGAAATTAATTTTGATTCTGGTGTTTTTCGAGGTTCCTTAACGGTTAGTTACTTATAGTATTATTTACTCAGCTATCTTTTTATTACCAGTTTTTTACAAGTACTGAAAATTTTTTCATGAAGAAGCCTTCTTTATAGCTTTCAAGATTGGCGGTTGAAAGCAGAAGTCCAAGTTGGCAGCCAGTTAGTGATTTGCGGTATACTCGAATTACAGATCCAGCTACTAGCAAATTGCTTATGTTTAAAATGGTCTGTTTTTGAGAAATTTCAAAATATTGTTTTGTGGTCGTTTGCTGATAAATGGTAAAGCCAGATAAGTCGTAAAGCTCCCTTATCTGTTTTTGGCTTTACTCTATTATCTTATTTTTTCACAATATTACATATGTTCATGATTTTATAAGTAGTCATATATCAGGTTACATGGCATTTGTTGCGTATTGAAGCATCCGCCCAAGCTAATTCGTCACGGAACGTGATAAATGCTCCGCTAAGATTAATCACTAGCAGTGGGAAGAGTAGAATCTGTGTGAAAAAGTCCACTAATGGTTTGAGTTTATTAAAGTTCACATCGGTTTGATGTTTTGAGTAAACAAATACAGTAGTTTGTTACTTGTTCCTCAATCTTTAACTCTAAGAAACAATACATTATTGAATTAAACGGAAGTGAGATTAATTAAAGGTTTTTTTTTTTTTTTTTTTTTTTTTAGATGGCAGCGTTCTCAGTGGTCGTATACAGATAATACTGGACGAAATTTTATGGATTGCTACTTTACCGCAAGTACGGTCTGCAATCGCATTTTACGACCACATCATGAATATTATCAAAGCTGCTCCTAGAAAAGTGCCAACGTTGCAAATGCAGGTGCGGTAGCGTGCAGATTCCGTTAAGTACTTCTTTTTATATCGTAATCATGTGACAAATTTTTATACGCCATATTGTTTTATGCTTCATATGTATATTATCATCCTCATATTTTTATATATGAGAAGTTTTGTTGTAAATCTTTTATTTTTGATTTTTAATCATTTATCTTGAAGCGTATCGATGTTAAACTCCAGCCGGTGAACAAATCGTCGTCTTCAAATCCGGTTTCAAATGTATTTCGCAGTTTCGATTTTGATTGGACATCATATCACGTTTACGTTGGCAAAATTGATCTTCATCTCTGTGACGACAACCAGACTTCAGATGGTACTTTTTTTACTTGTCTTATAAAGATGGTGATGATTTTATGAAAAGGAATTACTTGCGCAAATGAAAATTACTGTTGATCTTCAGTCATTTAATAATGTCTGAAAAGGTAGTTAGTGATGAATTTTTATCTAACTTGAGTTTTTAGTTTTTCATTTTTATTCCCTCTTAATTTTAAGCTTTAGATTTTTATCGGATGATCTAAATTTAATCACTTCAGTTAGTTCAAACTAATGAAATCCACTTCACAGATTATCCTGAAGATTGGGATATTATTTGTGGCGCACTGCAAGTGACTTTGTTACGAATGACCGTTGATTTTTATCCTGCTAGTAGCGCTGTGGCAGATCGTAGTGACTGGATTCGATATGATAATGAAAATCAATGTGCTGTCTTGGTCCACAAAATATTACAGTCTCATTTGCGAAAGCTTTGCACTGAATTAGGTCTTAATTATTTATGTTCAAGTGCAAGATTAGACAGGATTCGTCTTTTACTGCTGTTTCATATGACATTTCTTTTTTTTAGATGACAATTCACAGACTCGAATAGTTGATTTATGGCCAGAATTAATGTCTCAGAATTGTGTAATACGGATGTATGATGTTATAGTCCAGTGTGTTACGGACATGAATTCCAAAAAAGAAACACTATTCAATTTATTCATGTCGGATCGAAAATCGAACCCTACAGTGCGGAGCGATAGTCCTCTTTTCCACCTTGAATTTGCGTCTTTTTATCATCCAGGATGTGAAAGTTTTCCGGGTGACACTTTTCGTTTATACCTAAATATTTATTAATTTAGTGTTTTCCCAAAAGTTGTTTATGCTGCCATAATCTACTGCTAAATCAGAAGTTCGCTAAGTTATTCAAGGGTTCTTTTCTTTTTTTTTATTTAATGATTAGTTTTATTCTGAAGTTTGATTAACTAATTTTCAGTGCCCTCAAACATTACACATCTTTTACTTGGTCCATTTTTTTTCTTATTTGATCAAAGAACAATTCGATGGCTTTTATTCGTAATCAGTGACATTAAGCATGCCTTGGTAAATTTAGAATTAATTTTTAATTTTCTTAAAATTTTCTCATTTAATTTTTAAGCATATGATAAATGTAAGTTTGCCCAAGCAACTTTACTTGCAGCAAATCTCTAACGCAATGCCTGAAGTTGTTAAGTTGCCCAAAACTTATTTTTGGATCAATTTACTTATGCCAAAGGTATGTGCATCATCGTTGAGATGCCGGTTTTCATCGTTTTTTGCTTTTCATTATGTTGAAATTGAGTGGGGAGAGACAGTTTCAGGTCAGTACTTTTCTGTAACAACGAGATCTTGTTTTCACACAAATTAATTTCTTATTTATCATACTTGCTACCGTTTTACCCTTGCCTTTCTATTTTTGATCATTTTTTTTTTTTAGGTTTTTCTGATAAAAGATGACAATGATTTAAATAGTTTTGAAACCCAAGAGATTCCAGATAATAGTGCCGTTAAGAAAGCCGGTTGTACCGGATATGCGTTTCGCGCGTAGAATCGTGTTAAGCATGAGCAATTTGTTGGCTACTAATTGCGAAGCATTTTCGGGTGATGAGTCGGATTCATTTTTCAAGTCAATTTCACCGAGTATTATCGATTTCATCGACAGTGTTAACTTGTTGGTTAGCAAAGATAATTTGAAAGAATTCATCTTCCAGCTCAATCAGAATTCGTTTGATGGTATTGACCAAGGTTAACTTTCTCTCATTTTTTAAAGAATTAATCAAGTATACTTTTTCTTAATCTTCTGCTTGTTGAATTTCCCAACTAACTGACATCGTGACAATAAATTATGTAGAAAAAAAAACTTGGTTATTTTCTAGGCAGTTTAGTGGTACTTTCCTTTTATAATTCTTTTCTTCTTTTTTTTTATTCATCACTGTAGCAAAATAATTTAGGGGAGCGAATTTGGTTAAATACATCACCACTTTGGATTGGCACAGATTTTGGCGAAGAAACGCTTTGCACACCCTTGCTTGCTGACGTTGCTTTCCATGCGCTTTTTAGTATAAAGCCAATGAAGGTTGGATATTTGGAATTTAAATATTTTTTCTGCGAACACATAATTTCTTTAAAAATTCCTATGCTTAATTTTCAGTCATTTTCAAAACCAAAAAAAAAAAAAAGGACGAATCAATCTCAAAAAATGAAAAAGTGGTCAACTTTTCAGCTCAGTGTGGCAGTACAACCGATTTGTAGGATTCGAATTGCGGTAGATCACTTTCAGTTTCTTCAAATTATGCGCCTGACTTCTTCTATTTCGGCTTTTGTAGATCAGCTTATTCGTGACCAGAATTGTTTCTCAACTAATCTTAGCAACGGGAACAATGTAGCAATTGAAATGGTTTGCTTCTTAGAGGAGGTACATTCATTCATATAAATGATTGTGAAATAAGTTCGTTAGCTCAATCACAATTCCGGAAGAGGATTTTGGACAAATACGGTTTCTGAGTGATTTTAATCTGTTTCAGAGTGAGATTAATATCATACTACCAAATCATCCAATTCCAACTCCGTACGATTATCAAGAAACAATGGTACAATCGCCTACAACATCTTCGGATGGCTAGTTTTTTTTTTTTTTTTTTTTTTTTTTTTTCTAAAAAAAATTTTGTAGGAACTTTTACAAACAATGTCTTTTTGTGCTCCTTTCTTATCATTCTCTTTATAGCCGCCTGAATTTCTGAAATTCATCTAATGCTCCATTCGTCATTACACAAGGAGATAATGCCGCTATCCAAATATTACAGTAATTTATTGCTTAATAACGGATAATATGCCTAGCTTGAAACATAAGGAATAAATTTATAGATTTGCTATGATGGCATATTTATTAGTACCTTTTTCGGTTCGCTCCATTTTTGAGATTTCATGTTATAATATAGAAATTTTGGAAATTACTTCTGCTTGCCATCTTGTGTTTGCACAGAATCGACATGACTATCCGACATAAATTCCACTAATTCCTCTTTGTCTTTCGATTCGATGCGTACGTAGGGTGGCAACTGAGCCCGAATTTTTTCCAAATGTTTGCTCAATCGTGAAGATCGTTCAACCTAGAAAAAAGATTTATAACTATCGATGCACATTTTTATGTTGCTGTATCTTGTTTTAAAATCACTTTTGTTTAAATTCCATCGAAATTTTTAATTTTATCTTCAAATAACCTAGTATGCACTCTTTTATGACGCGTTCTAGATTTATTTATGATAGTGCTGACTTGAGTTGCTTCGCTTGTGGGGCTTTTATCAAGTAGAGCAGGATTAGCAGATTTCGATTGTGCCGGTAAGCGATACCGTAGAAAAGGAGATGTTCGATATCCAACAGGTCGTTGTGAAAGACGCATAAACCTCTCAATGTTGAATTTCTTGTTGTGAATACTATTTGGGTGAATACTCAGAGACTCATATGTCGGTACAGTTATTGGTGTTGTGGCTGTTGTTTCCAAGGGTAATGTTGAAATTGCTTTGTCAGCTTCTGGAATTGAATCAAACAGTTTTTAAACAAGTTTATAAATAATACGATGTTAATGTTTCTTTTTTTTTTTTTTTTTTTTTTTTTTTCATAGGCGTGAGGACCATGAGATACTGTTTATTTGAAGATTTTGTCCGCAAAAAAATACTTACTTGTTGTGGATTTCAAGCAGCATATTGGCAGCTGTGGTGCATCACTGTTTTTGGGACATATATCTTCCAAATTATTTGTGTGATTTGTTTGACATATCAAATTTGGCTCCGTTGTAAGGTTTATTGCCTCTTTACCGTTCATTACGTGAAAGCCATCTTGTAAGCAAACCATCGGATTTTCTAAATAAAATTGGTGAGAGCTAAGGTATCATATGAATAAGATCGTATCGTTTTGGAGTCCTTTCAGTCTTTGAAACCTTTTTTTTTCCTGGACGGATACACATTATTGATTTAATAATACCACTATAAATTATCAGCACATTTAATATCATTTTGTAAAATTCCTTAGAACAGTTAATTTAACTAACCTTGTAGGCGGACCATTAAATAATCAGAGCCAATAATGGAGCTTGGCTCTAGAGTATGTATTTTGTTGTGCGATAAATCAAGAGTATGTAAATTCGCTAGGTGTGCAAAACTTAAGGGCTAAAATAGAGCAGTTTCATTTAGTTTTTGCATTCTTTATGGTGTAAAGAGCAGAGTTATCAAAACGAGAAAGGAGTAGGAATAATTTAGGATGTGCCAAAAATAAATTATTACCTCTATTGTCCTAATGTTGTTGTTGGCAAGAGACACCTGCCTTAGAAAAGGTGTGCCCTGGAACAGGTTTGGTGAGACGGTTCCCAAACAATTATTTCGTAACCATAATAAAAGTAGAGGTGTTGTTGCAAATGCTCCTGGTGTTATATCCTGAAAAGTTTTCTCTGGTTCTTGTCTATGAAATATTAGCGTTTTTTTTTTTTTTTTTTTATCAACCACAAGCTTCCATTTCCAGCAATCCTAGCTTTGTTTTCATCTTGATCATAATGCTCAAAGAGTGTAACCTTTATTTGATTGCCTTCAAGATTCAGATGTTGTAAGTGTTCCAGACCAGAGAACATGTCGCTCGTTATCTTTGTGAAATGGTTATAGCTCATATCGATTACCTGCGGTAACAATTAAGTAACAATTACTGAACAGTTAGTAAACATCTTGGTTTTAACAAAAGTTTAGTTTATGCACAATTTATATTTTTTACATCCAGGATCTTTTTGTGGTTATTTTTTTATAGAGCATTTTTTTCACAGTTCCAACACAGGACTAATTTACTTTAAATTTCGAATTATTTCAAAATTTTTACTTGGACTTGTTTGAACTGGCGCAGTACTCCTGCGTCGATGGTCGCTAAATTGTTATTACCCAGATAAAGGTAGCGAAGATTTTCGGCTTGTGGCATGAAATCATTTTCAATCACGGAAATTTGGTTGCCAGTGAGTGAAAGAATTGTAAGGCTGCTCAGATTAATTAACTGCATTTTCTCCAGGTGCTTAATCTGAATTTAAAATTCTAACTACCAGCAGGTGATTTCGCAGTTATTCCACTGTTTTAGTAGCTTTCAGCGCATTATGTAGTATGCGTAAAAACATTTCTAAAGCTTTCGAAAAATTTATATAACAGTTGCATGGTTAATTCCAGTAGATTTTGTTATCTAAGGCACAAATTTAATCTAGTTTCCTTTCTAGTTTGGCGAAACTACTGTAGTTTTAATATTATCAGTTTTTTTTATTACTTCACATCTAGCTGTATGCATAACTTCTTGCTCACCTGATTGTATTTCATATGTAAACCGATAAGGTTATCCAGACCTTGAAGAGCTTCGGAAGGGACAGTTGATAAGCAATTGTTATCTAGGATTAGATTTTGCAAAGTATCCTTCACATCGTTGAAAACCGATCCTTCGATGTTGCAAATCTGAGTAATATCTATGAGGTTCTGTCTCATATGTCATCTTTTGTAAGGGTATTTAAAGGGAGAGTGGGTCCGAAAGTTTTACCTGATTACATTCAAGATTTAGATCGATCATGCTGGACATGTTGTGGAAAACAGGGGATTTGATATCCCCAATATTATTACAGCGTAAACTGAGGACGCGTAAAGCACGCATTGCGATAAGTGAGTCGGTTGGAATTTCAGTAAGCTTATTTTTGGAAATTGAAAGCTCAAGCATGACAGATTCCAAACCACGGAATGCTTGTGGGTGCAATGCACGGATGCGATTATTGTCGAGAATCAGTTTCTTGATCCGTAGATTTCTGAACGCATTTCGTCCGATCTGTATTGTAGGATTTAGGCTTTAACAGGAAATATTTTGAAATTAGCTTTAAAGTTAAATTAATCCACAGGACCTCAGTTTTTGACTATCTTGGATAAATTTCTAATCTCTGTCATCTTTTTTTCTGCTTTGAGACCGTAATCATTGTTTTTTGAATAATTTTTCAAAATCTCACCTCGACAATGTTAGCATTTTCAAGTGCCAGTTCACGTATTTCAATTGGTGTTTCCTTGAGCTGTTCCACTATAGCTGGTCCATTTTGGCCGTTACATCGGATTACGACGCCATCAATATAGGCAAAACAAGAACAAGTTGTTTGATTTTTCAGAAAAGTTGGACAAAATGCTAATGCACAATGGACAAATGGATAGAAAAATAAAATAAGTTGGTATGGCGTCATTTTATTTTGGCAGCGGTCAGGTGCTGTAGGTGGAAGTAACTTCGCAGGATCTGAAGAGTACGGAAGAACTGCGAGTTCAATAATTAAGCAAAAATGTGGTAGTTGAATAGAAGCTTCGAACAGAAATTAATTTTTTACCTGAAGGGAAGGGTAATATGCATAAGTGTATGAGTAAGTATTCGGCTTAAAATGAGAACGATTTACATTTGACAGTGAGTGGCACAACGACTGAGGATGTTGGGTGACTTCAGGGGACGAAAAGGGAAGATATGGGGCGGGAGTCCGAAGAAATAACGAGTATATATCAGGAAGGTCGGCGCCCTTCTCGCTTCACATACCTTTTGTATAGTGTATCCAAACAATTCAGCATCAGCATCATCAGTCGATGCCTTAATGTTTCAGGTCAAGGCCAACACCCATGGTTGCTTATTCTCGCCAGTGTGTGCTATTTTGTGAAACACAGTTTTGTACAATACTACTTGTGCATATACACACAGTACTTAATTTAGTTCGAAAACAAACTTTTGAAACTGTATAAGAGTGACGAGTGACGTATTTCTCACATTACTCAGTACGTGACTTATAGCTTCTGTCAACTTTAGCTCGCATTTCTTAAATATCTCCCGTGTTATCCTTAATTGTTAATTGGATTTACCATAATCTGGAACTTTTCGTAACCATAAAGTTATGAATTCATCCTGATCAGTAAGGCAATGCAGCAATTACAGCAAAATATCTAATCAAAGAGGTAGCCCCAAGGTGCCCCGAAGAAATAGTAAAACATTGGTCGTTTCTTCCTTGCTATATTGTTACATATCCTGTTGGCTCATTTCCATACATGGTCTGGTTTTGTCAGATCAAATTTTATTAGCTGACTGACTGTTTTAAAGATGAATAGTTTAAAATGCAAAAGGAGATTGAGATTGAAACGAAATTCAGGTAAAGATTGAACTTTTTAGAAATAAGGTTTCTCGATATTGTCCAGCTTCAAAAAATAAATCTGATAGAGATATTTTAATTTCTAATTTTCGTACTTCTACTTATAAATTACCTCAGCATATTCTGAACACATTTATTTAAAGTGAAGTGGCAGGATTTCATGTTGCCACCCTCCCGTATTTTATCTCGTAGTTCTTCAGTGCATTAAGTTTTTATCATCTTTACTGTGAAGCATTTCAAATATTTTTTGTTTACACATCTTTTTTCAAATGCTTACTACCGAAAATATTAAAAAGTGTAAACTTTTTTGTGAAAACAAGCAAATATTTTTCCAACATCTTGCTGCTGTTCTTTTTTCCCTCCTATACATTTCCTCTCTCATATTCACGTTTTTTTTAGACCCATGGATGACAATTTTTTTGTTGTCAAAACATTTTAAAATTCGATGTCTTTCATATTCATGGTAATATGAAGATTGGTTTTCTTTACTTTATGAACTACAACACTAAAAGTACTTAATTTGAAGATAAAAGTGGTTTTTAGAATAAGATTACAGTCTTCAAAGCAACTGAAATAGAAATCCCGAATCGACAATTGCTATTTAAAACAATTAATTAAAAAAAGAAGTTGGTTATAAAACTGCACAAAATAAAATTTTTAAATTGGGTAATAAGAGAACAAAGTGCAAATTTACTGGACAGTAATGTAGGTTTTAAAAAAAAAGTACATGGAATGTTACAAAAAAAAAAGGAACGACTTGAGCACCGGACTTAAGTACTAATGATAGGTGCTTAGTACTTATGATTTGAATATTAGTTTTTCGGAGTTGTAAGTTTCCAGGTTTCTATTTGTAATAGGTAGTTCCATATGAAGTAGGCGCATAAATCCACGGTTGTCCATCTTCAAATCGATTTGGTATCGACATATTCCTGAAAATCCATACTGCTTTCTATCTGGATACCTCAACAGTAAATTGAAATCTAGGTTAACAAAAATATTCCTTCCATAAAATATTTAGTTTGATTAATGATCAAAATCCTACCGATTTCTTCTTACTGTTCCATAAATCATATCAAGTTGAGCAGCAACGTAAGCATTAGTGCGTGCGGCGCTATCAGTTGTCATTGAACCATGGAAAGTTTGAAGGCGACGATGTTTAGCAATACATAAACCAATAAGCACAGTAGCCATAACAATGGCTACAGTACTTAAACAAATCAAGATAATCACCGATGGAGCAGTTACATGTTCGAGCCTGATAAAAAAATGCATAACTTACTGGATAAAAAAGTGTCACTCAGTTTGGGTGATCTGTAAGTTTCTTAAGTTTTACTAAACAACAAATCGACATTTGAAAATCCTGTCATCAAGATGTGAATTTCAAAAAATTTGAGTTCAAGCTCGCTAAGTTGATATCCTCATTGTGTTCTATCTCATTTTGCTATACAATTAACTTATGTGATATGGCCTGAAACCACTTACCTTTCTGTATGGTCCAGACCAAAAAAAATCTGTTCACCGCTTTCTTGAATTTCTTTTATATTTTCCACCGAAATTTTCCCAATGTCATTTTTGTCAGTCTCCTGTGCTAAAGTAGTGTAGTCGGTTTCTTCTATATGATTGGCGATAACGATACTGGGTGGTAGTGTTTGTCCGCTTGATGTTCTATTACTTCCATATGTTGAGTTCGTCGCTGTTATAGTTCGAGATCCAGCACTATATGCTTTCGATAATTTAGAAGGGCCTTTCAGGAATGGTATAGGGAATGGATATATCGTATTACTGCTATCAAATGAATTTTTATGTGGCTGCTCTTCAGTTCTGTTTTTGTTACGCAGTTCCGTACCTTCCACTACCTTGTCATAGTCATCATATCTGGTTACGCTGTAATTTTGAAGTTCAGGAATTGAAGTTACTTGATGTTCTACATCATCCGTTAACTGTTTAATGTTAAGCATCTCTTTTGATTGTGAGGATAGACTGGATTGTAAGGTAGCTGGTGCATTAACAGGTCGTGCTGGAATCACTTGCTTCCTGCTGACTTTTTCTTGTTCGCCAATACCTTCTTTTGTTTTGTTTATCTTAAATTATAGAACATAATTTAGCTTCTGTCAGTTAACCATGGCAAATCATTCAGCTTTCTGTTCTTTTACGTTTTTATCAAGAATTTCTTTCGAAAATTTCCAGTGAGTTCCCAAAGCTTTTGAAAATATTCAAATTAAAGGAACGAACTTCATTGTTTGTGATGGATAGTGGACGAATGACTGGGGAAGTTTTAGGTGACAGGAACTTTTCTCCCTGCTTAAAGTTATTCTCCTCTTCATGTTCCACCATGAAATAGGCAGAAGTTGACGACATACTAGTAATATTATTTCCGATGCTGCTTTGGTTGAGATTCTTGTTTCGTCCACAAATAACGTCTTCACTGCTAGCTATGTAGATTCCTACTCCTTGTTGTAACATGTGTACTTGTTCCGAACAGACCAAAGGATTTTCTATAGTTAAATTTCGTTACCTGATTTTACTTTTACCAAAAAAAAGAAAGAAATGTATGATGCCCAGTTTAGTTATAGGATAGATTAACTTAGTTAAGAAATATGTAAAATTTGTTGACTACGTTTAAGAGCTGCAAAATGCGAACCTTGTAAAAGGACAGTTTTCACGCGTCGACTAAATGCTCCGTAGGGTGTGCGGAACAATTTATTCGCACTCAGGTCAATAAGGAATAAATTAATTTGAGCTAGGAATGTTGAAGGCGATATATCCATCAGATTATTGTTACTCAAGTCAAGCATTGCCAAACTTGGATTGGAGTAGAAACTGTTTTGGTCGATGGACTTGATCTAAAATATTATACTGCATATTATTTGTCTCTTTATATGAGTTCATCCAGTTACTATTTCTTCGGCATTGAAACTCCATGTTAAAAATCTTTTTTCTGCTTTCCAAATCATTTATCTTCTAGATAAGAGGTAAGCAAGCAGAAATACTAACAACTGCTAGTACCCTTTGGAGGGAAAAATTAAGTCGATTTTTAAACATTTTTTCTTAAATTTTGAAGTTGTGGATCTTAAAAAAAATTTGAAATCACAAATCATCCAAGAGGAAGAAATTTTTCTGACATATATATATATGTCAGAAAAATATATAAATAATAAAAATATATATATGTCAGAAAATTCATATATATATATATATATATATATATATATATATATATGAATGTTCTGCCTTGTTTTCCTTTGTCGTTTACCCTCTACTTCTTGACATTAAGCAAAACTGCCGCATGAGTTGAGGTACTCAACTTTAGGTGTGGTTATATTCCACGAAAGAGAAATTAATGATCTTTTACTGATAAGAATACCTATTATGACTTTTCTCTTATGAACTATTATAAATTCTCTTTCTATTCAGCAAACGAACCTGATTGTCCTTGAGGGCCAGTTGTTGTAATTTAACCAGTCCGTCAAACATTCCTTCCTGAATTTCCTCGAGACAATTTGAATTCAGAATAAGGATGACAACTGAACTGTTTGTGAAACTACCTGGTTTTATGCTTTTGATGCGGTTTTCACCCAGATACAACCGTCGTAGATTTTGCATATTTGAAAATGAATTTTCCCGTAGTTCAGTGAGATAATTCCCAGTCAAATCAAGCATTTCAAGTTGTTCAAATGAGCTGAACTGATGCGGTAAGATCTGGAGTTTTAATTTCAAAATTGTATATATATATATATAAATTTTTGAAAAAAAAATATAAATATAAATAAATTCATTCAGTTTGAAAGTAAAAGTAATACAAAATTTCTTATTGTAATTCTTGCACATCTAATTTTAAAATTCTTTCACAAATCTCTTGCCTATCTAAAAATATATTCTGAAAATGGGTAAGACAGGAAGAAAAAAAGAAAGTAAAATAAATGTATTTGGCAATTAATATACTCTGTGGCTCCAAAAAACGCGAAGTCTGGCTGTTAAAAAAAGAAGATAAAGGAAATAATGGATCCACTGACATCATTTATCCGATTTCGAGTCAAATACAGATGTCGCAAATTGGGAACATTAAGAAATGCCTGCTTATCAACGGTTGAGATCTGATTTGATGCCAAATTCAGTAGATTAATTAATGGCAGGTTCACAAATGACAGTGCTTCTAGAAATTTAATCTTGTTGTTGTGTAAGTGCAGCGCCATTAGTTGTTTGATTCCTCGAATTGCTATAAATTTCTTAATTATGTCGACAAACGAATTCAGCAGTCAAATGCTTATAAAATAACTTCTTTGATGTTATTCCGGTTTAGGTGATTAATAACATCATTATTTATGACATTAGTCTTTTATGAGTTAACCTTTCCTTATGAGATCTCAATTTATTAAGTAAATTCCGTTTAGTAATTTTAGTGGATTGGAAGCAACAAATGTTTGATGAACAGCTGATTGAACAAAAAAGCTCAAGTCGCCAATAGTTTTCATAATCTCCAGACTTTTCACGAGTAAGCGAATATCAATAAGCACAAATAACAAATATAATTTTAGGTTAGCCGTAATCAAAAAATAAAGAAAATAAACATTTTACCTGATGCTGGCACTTCCTTCAAACAATTCCTGCCAAGATTAATGGTTTGTATATACTTGACATTATCAAATGCATTCTTATGTATTTGGCATATGCGATTATTCGCTAGGCTGATATCATATAGCTGCAAGTTTCTACTTTTAAAATTGTGCCAATTCACTTTGGTTGATAAATCAGTCCATAAAATTATTCTGGAGATCATTTTTTCGTCGATTTCCGTCTTCCTAGTAAAACTATTTCCTCTAAATCCTTAGATTTCTTTCCGGAATCTTTTTTTTTTTTTAAAAAAGATTCAAGTCAATGAGAAAACACCACCTAGTGCAAAAAAAAGAAAATTACTGCTATGTTCGATTTATCTCTGTTTTAAAAAATGTTTGGAAATACACACAAGATTTATATGAAACAAGTGGTGCCGTGTTTTTTGCTTTGCGATAATTTTGATATTTTGCGCTAGTAAGTAAAAAAAGAAGGAAACCTGAATTTGGTGATATCTTAGGAAGATTTTCAAAAGTCTTTGTAGGGAGAACTCTTTTCTGAATGACTAACTCTTCGTTCAATCTTTTATGAGTTTTCTTCCTAGGTTATTATACCGAAGGATATTAGAAATAAACAGAGCTCAAGTAACTAGAATGACAGTAGCTTAATAGTTGTAGGAATATTGGAATAGTGGGCCCGTAACTGAACATCTCTCACTATTGATGAACGAAAATGTCATTTCTTGATTATTCAATTGGTTTTTGCTAAGTATCAACTAAAAAATACTTTCTTCGATATTAAATTTTGAGAGTTTAAGACAAATTGTAAAAAAAAAATTTAAGTTGTACATCTTCTAGATGCATCGGCTTTGATGATTTTAGTTCTAGATGTGTTATGATGTCGACTAGATTTTTAATTTGTGAAGAGAATCTAGTCTGGTGGATGAAAGAAACGAAAAATAAACCTTTGATAATGGTGGAAGTACATGCCCCACTTGAATATCACCGATTGAATTGTTGGACAAATCGAGTCGCTGGAGAGCTGATAATGGTTTTAGAGCTTTAGATGGTAGCTGTGTTAAATTGTTATGTCGTAATATAAGTACTTGCAGTACACTGTTCATCCCCATAAAGCTATTCTCATCGATATCCGTAATACTGTTATGTGACAGATCCAATTTCTTGATGAATAGTCCAGAAAAAAATGCAGCAGGGAGATGCTTCAGTCCGGAATCTTGCATTTCTAGTTGTTGGATCAAACCCAAATTAATCTGATTAGCTTTTAATGTGTGAACGACCTGGAGTCCATCAGTATGTGAGCATTTCAAGGTGATACCGTTTTGTGAATCATCACAACGACAGAATGATGTGATACTTTCAGGACAACCTAATGAGAGTGGTATAGTGCTAATAAACAGAATGAAACTTCCGATAAATCGATTAATTGTATCACTTTTTTCGGACCGTTTTTCCTCGTGTGTCACCAGTTTACGTTGTTGTCGTCGTTCGTTGTCATAGATTCTTACTTTGTATCGTTCCTGCGTGGAATCCTTACTTTTATGGTCACTTGCAGGATTACTACAGTGTTTGTCGTTTCTATCCTTTTCACCCATATTGTGCATCTTATTGACTTCGCAGTTGTAGTATCCTCCGATTGCTGCAAACCTGTAAACACTTTTATCTTTATGGCGGTCACTGGTTCCGCTTTCCTCATCGTGATCAGTATGTGGAGTGCTATTGGCACTCACGCCAAGCATCATTGCTTCCACACGTTCTCTGCAGCGATGGCAAGCCGTAAGCTTGTTGCGAGATGATTCTGGGACGGAGTTGGACTCGGTGAGCTGTTGATATGTAACTGGATATGGGTAACCGATAAATTGAGCGGTCGAGTAAGGGGACATGTGTCGCACATACACTAGTGGAATGAGGGAATAGCAGTAGTGATAGTACAGGAATAAATAATGATTGTGTATTATTTGTACGATATATCTGTGACGAGAATACGGGTTGAGTGGTTCGGGAGTTGTGAGGTACAGATGATGGTTGTGATTGGGAGGTCGTCGTTAAATTCTCATGCCCAGTCGGCACCTGTAGACACCGGAGAGAGGAGTCGATACACTGAATGTTCGGGTCGGGTTCGATGGAGACGGGCGGAGGCTGCCTCTGTCCCCGCATCCACTCAGGTCGTCAGAGCGCACGCGCAACAAGGTGCAAGGTCGACAGTGCGTGCACCTTGTTAGCGTGCTGCTGCACCTCTCTTCCTCCCTGATATCATTCCTCATTTGCCTTTCTAGGCCGTTCAACATTTCGGCTTCCAGCTTTTCTGCTTCATTAAGTGCTTGGCAAGCAGTTTTACTGGCAAATATTGTTCTCGAGGATATAATGAATAAACAGATTGCCTAATAAGCATTCTGATGAGAGAAGAAAAATTTCGTTATCGAGATTCAAAGTTTGAACATAGATCTGTCAACCATTCTGCTAGGAAAATCTTCATTTCAACTCCTTCTTACCATAACCACTTATTCTTCTCAGACGGCAGAAAGATTTAAAAGTGAAAATAACCAAACAAAAAGAAGATCCCATCACCTAGTCCTGGCTTTAAAATCTGTATTAACCTTTTTTTTTACCTAATCTTATCGATTCACCCTTATTGTTATCCTTTCTGTTGTTATGGTCATTATCATAATTAGACACTTTTTCACGGTGTAGGGAAAAAATTAATTATGGCTATGGTTTGTTCCCAAAATCGTTGAAAATGGAAAATTACTTTTATGAGCGCTCAATTTCAAGGTTACGAGTTGTGAGGTGCCTCTTTGTTAACGCTGTGTATAAAAGTTATCCAGCAGATTGTCAAGACTAGTCACTGTAGAGATCTCCGTACTTTTAATTATGATGTCTGTTGCGAATCAACAAACGTGATTGTTTCTCAGCTCCATATCAGAAACGAGAAATATTGGTTCTTAAAAGATCGGATCATTTTGAAACTCCGGATATCAATAGTAAGGATTTTTACATCTCAAAACGCAGTGCATATGAAGTCTTCGAGCTCTTCTTTCCGCTCTCACCTTAGATCCTGTCGCAGTTATTTTGAACATCGCTGTTTTCACAATACTTATGAAAATTTTCACCGTCTTTCACATCAATGCAAATTGACAAGTAAACGTTGAGTGATATTTGTATTCATTGCCAAGGTTCTAGTGCATAGTAGTGCTACGCGGTGACAGTTGGAACTTCATTTCTCCAACCACTTTGAAACCCGGAAGGTGGAAGTAGTAAACGGTGATTCAACACAGTGATGAAAGTTTTACAAGAACGCATTTAAAAAGTAAGAGTGCTATTAAGTTATAAAATGTCAATTTTCTTTTTTTTTTGTGCTTATCGTGAGCCGTATTCGTGGACTATCGTAAACGAAAGGGGAGGAGGGCTTAGGAAGAATGGTATCATCAGTTTAATCGAGATTTTAAAATATGGATTCTGTTGATCTTGAGAAGAATTTCGTTTCTGAGGAGTGATAATGGATCTTGCAGCCTGGATCTGAATAATCTAAATAGTTGGAATTTTGAAACAATTAAAATTCAAGAGAAAAACACAAGTAATGTACAGTCACAAACAGAACAATGAGGAGTGTGCAGAGCACAAAGTTTACAAAAAAAAAAAAAGCACAGACTAGAGTGAAACATGGTTCAGCAACATTTACAGCAAAATTTACGAAATTTAATGGGTGTACAACATACAACAAAAGTATTACACGTTTCAGTTTTTGGATTTGATTGAAATACTTCCAGAGCATTTTTTTTTTCTGAGTTAGGGGGAAGGACTTTTTGAATTAGCTAATGATGAATTTTAGATTATGCCGCAAATACGAGACAAATACGAGATTATAGAATTAATTTTAAAGAACTTATTTTTAAATTTTGAACACGTGAGAACTTTCCGAAAAATGCTGATGTTGTGTAAGAGGAGTATCATTCTTCAATCCACCTGTGGTTGATTGTTGTAATTGTGGTATTTGACTCGGATTCACAAGTGAATCTTCATCAATGTCTAGCTCAGCATCTCCAAGATGCTTTCGTTTCATATATATGCAGATTAAAATTAACACTGCTATAGAAGCTGCTCCAACAAAACCTGAAGCAGCAAATTAGATAAATTTCTTTAAAAATTTTTTCTCTTGAAGTTGGACACATCGTCTTAACATCCGGGACACATTAGCCTCCAGTTTTTAGTTAATCTTTATTTTCACGGTCAGAAATTTTGACTTCTTAAATTACCAGAACGTATACCTAGTAATAAAGCAGTATAATACTGNCGTCTGACGAGTTTTTAAATTACCAGAACGTATACCTAGTAATAAAGCAGTATAATACTGGACCCGAACGAGTTTCTCAGCTCGTTGTTTAACTTGGGTAAGATCGTTGGTCACTTCATTAATATCGTATGGGACAAAAGTCGGTTTTACTGGACGCTTGAATGTTGGAAAATTGCGTAGAATTTCTTCCACTGTTTTGTTGGCCTTGAAAACAATATTACCATTAACACTGGTATCCTAAGATGACAAAACAACAGTGATACAGAGGATGCTGATTGCTGGGCTAGATTTACGCATTATTGATTAATAATATATCGGACTGAGATGAATGCATCCTCCGGAGTTATTGAGATTGTAAATTTAAATACTTTAAATAGTTAATATGAAAAGGTACGTCAGTGGACAGTGCAGCAATCAGTCGATGACCATGTGTGAGAAGGTGTTGTTGAAGTTCACTCGGAAGCAACGTGAAATCGGGTACTTCACCACGGAATAAGGCATCAATCACTGGTTGTGGTATCTTGCTGATGTTATAACCAGGTGGCAGCATTCTCACCACTTCGATTACTGTTGACGACAGACCTTTCAATTTTGCCGCTGATAAGTTTTTCAGCTCATCTGGACCTTTGTCCATTGGTAGTTGTGATATATAATAATCCTTAAAGTTTTGAGAAAAAATTTGTAACAAGAATGAACCCTCCTGCATTTCTTAGACTTGTTGAATATACGGAAAAATGAAACTTTGACTTTACTTTCCAGACAGCGAAATAAACCTTACTAGTAGCTTACTCCGTCCGTCCTTCGAAAAGAGGCATATTACCTAACCTTTATGCTTTGTGTTTGTTGTTGGTTAAGATACGGCATATCAACTCCTTGGATTACTTGGGTTATAAGCTCCTGTGGTAACATTTCCATTGGTGGCAGGTAGCGGGATTCACTAGGTAGTAATTTCTCATTTTTAGCCGTCTCTGCAGCATGCATGCGTTTGACGTATTCCTTCATAATTTTATCCAAAGTTTCTGGAGGTATGCCTGGAATCTGCCCACCGCGCAATACATGAGCTATTATACTTGGTGGTAGCTGAAAGTTTGGAATTTTATCGATTTCAAGAACTTCGTTTCAGCAACTGTTTACCCTGCTTATCTGTCGTAAATCCTTAAGTTGTTTAATGTTTTCATAGTTGCATACGATGTTGTAGTCAAATTAAAACTTCAAAATGAAAGTTACATTTTCATTTGAACTTGGAACACAAAGTTAGCTGTGAATTGTTTTGCCAGAACCGTTCGTTATTTACCTTGCTTATGTCGACTTCACCAACGCCGGGTACACTAACAACCAAATTTGGAATAGTCTTGATGAATTTTTCAATATCTGCCGGTCTGGGTTGTTCCCCAGTTGCAAATCGAATCAATGGTACAGAAAGCTGAAAAAAAAAAGTTTTATTGCTAAGTTTTGAACTCCGAAGCAATTCACATCTTGTCTATTTTTTTGAATTTCTTTTTTATTAATTAAGTATGAAATTTTGAAATTCTTCTACCTGTTCAATAGCATTGTTAAGGTTCTGAACATCACGATTCCGTTCTCCCTGTGTTTTAGGTAAGTAATTGACACCGGGAATATTCTGAATCGAAGGGATAGCTTCAGTGAGAACACCAAGAGCTGGTATCATCTCAAGTAGACTTGGTCGTTGTGTAGGAGTCAAGTTAGGATGATGTCCGTGAATTTCAGGAAGGATGTCATTTCGACCTAAAATTTTCTCAAATTTCTATTGAAGCCAGGTTCGTTTAAATAGTGATTCGTAGAGTATTTTATGACTTGTTTTTTCGAATTTCATTTTGAAAACCTCACTTACCGGTACCAGTTTGGCCATTGCCGTCAAGTATTTGCCGCGTATTGCTTATTGTTTCATTGGCCTTTACAATCATCAGTTCTTTCAGTCGAACGCCCGCATATTTTTCTGGTCCTGAGCAGAGTACCTCACTCTGATAGGGCAGAAAAGTTCGCACCTGGTTTGCTACTAAATAACTAATCATCCAATCCAGTTTTCCATCGCAGTAAAGTGGATTGTCTTAAAATGGATTGTAATTATTCAGGGTTATTAAAGAAAGATTCTTAAAATAAATTTTTTTAATGCTAGTTTCAAATGAAATTAAAGATTTCCCTTGGAACTGAAAAGTTAAAACTTTATTTTGCAATAAACGCACCATTTAACAAGATATTAGATATTTTTTCCTTGAAGGTGTCCTTTTCTAGTGTTTTGATGAGGTTGGATGACAGGTCCAACCAGAACAAATCTTTAAGTGGTAAGAATACATTTTTTTCAATTTTATGGATATTGTTGTGTGCTAAATCAAGGGTTGTGATTTGTGAAACTGATGTAAAGGTTAAGTTTTCTAAAACACTAAGAGAATTGTTTCGTAAATTAAGTTGTTGTAAGTTTCGCATCCCATCAAGCATTCCGCGTTCTGAAAAAAAGAAAATGTTTCGCTTTAAAAAAGTTCATCTTTAAATTCCAGTAAATATGTGGTCTTACCCCTAAAAAAGAATATTAGCAAATGAATTTTAAACAAAAATGAAAAAAAATCTTTGCTTCTTAAAAAACCTCTGATCACCTAAAATTTTTGTTATGTGATTACCTGATACTTACCGATCTTTTTGATGGCATTATTAGCCAAGTTGAGAACGACCAATTCATCCAATGAATCGAAACTATTCCGTGACATCGATGTAATTTGGTTGTTCTATAAAAATTATTCGGATTCGCTGTTTGATTTAAATACATCGATAATGGATATACTTCGTGATTAATAATACATAAATCGATCACAAAGATCCTTCTCTGTTTTGGAAAGTGTACAGTGAGCGCCGCTACTGTCTAAAGTTAACTAATAAACCTGCAAGCTGATGAGCTGAAGCTTTCTGTTAGAATTAAATGCGAGCGTTTCTATTTTTGAGATTTCATTGTGACTGAGATGGATCTGTCGCAAGTTAGATAGTTCTTTGAGCGATGGTACCTGGAATACCCGCAAGATTGCTTCTCACGAATTTCTTTCGTTTTCTAGCTACATTCAGCATAAAATAACTCGTCATATTTAAAACGTCCGTTAACTCTTTACATTTCGCATATAGTTCGGTAAAGCTGAACCTTAGTAAGCATATTTTGGGACAAATCCAGAACTTCAAGATTTTTGAAAACTTGGAAAAGACGTTCCGTTTCAATAGAAGAAATTAAATTGTCTCTTAAATAGAGATGTTCTAAAAGTGGTACATTCATAAATGCCATCGGTGCTATGTAACTTATTCGGTTGTCATTTACTCGCAGTTCCTGAAAAACGTAGATTCAAACTATATAAGTGCCGCAACATTTTGTTAATTTGAATAAGACTATTCGTGAGGATACCAACAACTAATACAAATCTTAGAAATACAAATTTCTTTTTAGCTTTTAACCGTTACTTTTGCCCATTGAAGTGGAACAGTTAATTACTTACAAGGGATCTGACTGGAAATTCCAAAGACCATTCATCATTTTTCATTCCAATTGATCAAATTAAGACCATCCGTTAGTGTTTTATGGTGGGTGAGTCTGCGTTGACCCCATTCCCATTTAGTCCCCTTTTAGTATTACTCATTTTTAAATCCGTACCACCCTATTACAACAACAAAAAAAGGAAAAAATAAATTTCATAGGAATTAAATAACATAAGATTGATCTTCTGTTTTTACCACGGATGTGGATTTGGTGCTGCTGTTTAAGCTGGGAAGTACTGCTCACGAGGAGGAATATTCCACAGAAAAAAAAAGTAATTGATGTATTTTAAGTGATTACAAATTAAATCCGAATATTTTACCTTGAGTAAAGGTAAATTCATAAGCTCGAAATTACCAATTTCTTTAATAGCGTTATGGGATAAATCCAAATACATAAGCCGGACACAGTTTCTTAGGTTCTGTGCTGGTATATTATTCAAACAGTTGTCACTCAAGTCCAGCAGTTCCAGTATATTCTTGATATCCGCTATTGAATTACTGGAATTATTACTTCCCCTATATTTTCTCTATCATGCTCCAAAATTTATCCTTGCATGAGGTTATGTTTATTTATTTATGTCCCATTCCTCAGCTGTAAAACAAAATTTCTGAAAAGATAGGATTTTTTCTTTTTTTTTTTTTTTATAAGAGACAAATATTTTAAAGTCGTATTACGAAATAACCCTACCGAATGGTAAATCCCTTCTTATTGTATGCTCTATTTACAGTAAAGTTAGTCACCGTGAACAAGATAGTAGAGCAAAGTGCAGGAAAAGGAGGAACAGGTCTGGATTAGAACTACGGGTCATAGGCTCACGGAAATCCTCTAATTTTCTGCTGTTAATAATTGATTGCCAATTTCCATATCATTATTCGTGTTGTTGCTACTGGTCAATAGATTCTTAAATGAAATTAGTTCAAGGACATCTATGTCGCATTTGCGGCAACTTTAGTAGGTAATGTTATCATCAGTAATGTACCTATCAAAAATAGCCTATTTCATGAAAAGATTCATTACCATAGGTGATTTCACGTTTGAAAACCTGTTCCTAAACTGTTTATTTTAGTAAAAATTCCAAAATAAATTCGATCAAAAAACGATATTTGCTTGTAATTTGTAATTCAGCCGGGAAATATACGTTGGTCTTAAACAGTCGTATTAATTTATATAGGAAATTACGTAAGAAAGCTAATGACAGGTCGACAAGAAACTAGAACTAACCTTGAAAGTGAGCAAATTTTATTTCCTTCTAGACGTAAATGTCGGAGACTTTTTGCACCTTTAAATGCATTATCCGGTATATTTGTTAACTGAAATATATTTTAGTTTTTACTTCCAAATTTTCCAGCTAAATTGTTGTGAATATTCTCGAAAAAAAACCTACCTGATTATAATTGAGATTCAGCGAAATTAACTTTGGCAAATAACCAGACAGTGCCACAGTTGTGAGCATATTTTGGGTAATGGTTAGATGCTCCAAATTCTCAGCTAATTTGGCGACTGACGTATATGTAATTTTCTTGATGCCACACGAGATCAACTGGAGAGACCGTATATTAGCTGATGGCAGTTCTTCGATCATCTAGAGATTTTAAATTTTGCTTGAAATTATAGTAAAACAGCATAAATAGATTTGTTTGGAACTTTTCCGCTTGAACATTCCAAACGAAATACATTGTTTTTAATCTCAATAATTTAGTTCAAAACCACAAGCTTTTTTTTTGCTGAAATTTAGAACATTCTCTTCTGCCGGATTTTTGTTATAGGTGCCGAGACGTATATTCACCTGTCTAATAAATTAAAATCCTCGAAGAAGAAATTACGAGGTTTTCTTGGTTTATCCAAACCTTTTTTTTTTAAATTGAGCTTCCAACTTTATTTTATCAACTTTGAAAGGTTGAAAGAAGCAATGTTAATTTCAAAAGAGAAAGGATAAAATAAACAAGAAAATTTCATAATAGAATGAAGAAAATTCTTAATCTCCCACAACTTTTTTTTAGTGTCACAAAGTTCGATCTCGTGAAATAATTCATAAAGAACTTAGTTTTTATGGAAACTGATCCCTAAACGAAATGAAATTTGGCTGAATTCCGAATATTTATGTGGATTGAGAAGTTCTTTGTTTTACAAAATAAATATAAGAAAGGCTTACTGGCCATGAAGCATTAATGACTGTCAACCTTTGCACTTGTCGGTTGCCTAGTGAGAGTATAATATCAGACAAGTTTGTGTCAATAGGATCTTTACAGTTGATATAATAACCATCAGATTTATTGCCACAGGTGCATGAATTATGGATTTCACAAAATGATGTCGCACAGTATAAGTAGATAGCTAGCAGTATTAGTTGTTGTGATGAATAGATAACCATATCAACTTCAAATACAAGGTTCAAAAAGGATCTTGAGAAATTAAACTGCTGGCCGTTGCCTTGCCACAGTACAATTCCAAAAAAAATCTTCCTCAGAGTGAATCATGAATAAAATGAAATTGCTTGAAAAAAAAGTGTAGAAATAGCTTGTTTTAGAACAGTCAAGACAGAATTTAATATCATGAATAGCGTTTTAAAATAGCTCGGTAACTGAACTGCCTGGGATCAAGAATCTAAAATACCCATCTCTACAGAAGCGCGCCTAAGCAACGTAAAAAGTTCCAGAACTTTCGGCTCAAGTTCTCCCAATCTTCTAGCAATTTATTGAGAAATTGTATATAAAATTGATACTGGAATTTCCGAGTCGTTATTCGACCTTCAAAATTTATTTAAAATAAAAGAAACGAATAATTACATGGTGTGGTATGTAACCCACTTCTCTTAATACGAAAGGTGCATTCCAGTGACACAGATTATCCATCTCCGTATATTACTTAATTGCATGTATGTAACTTAGTATTTATGGCCTAGTTTATTGCTCGAAGAATTCTATTCCTAAAAATTTCTGGATTTATCAAAATTTTAAAATATATCACGCATTACTTACGTCAGATGTTTCTCTCGGATAGTACAGTAGTGTAGGTTTTGTTTTCAGTTTACTTTTCATTATTTTAAAATGAGATTCAGGCATTAGTCAATGAATAGCTGATAAGAAATATTTATAAATTTATAAGAACTTTATTGCCAAAAGAAAATCTTATTAGACATAGCATCACAATCAATGAATGTAGGTGATCTATGGATAGAGTGATAAGATCAAGTATGCTTTTATACTCACTGGACCTTGAGTTGTCTGTGTAGATTAGTGAGGGGTTTTAAATCATTTTTTGAGAAGAATGAAAAAATGCTGGAGGGAAATATTTCATTAGGATATGAGAAGTAGGACGAGTTGTTTTTTCTGGCTAATGCAATTTAAATAAGATATACGCTTAAAGAAAGAATTAGGTGAAAGTCAGTGAGTATTTTCAATACTCGTCCAGTACCTGTTACCTGTTATTAGAGTAAGTATCCGTTAGTGCTTCTTTGTGAAGGGACAAAACGATTTAGGTCAGCGGGTCAGCTCATACCCTTATTGGCCCCTCATTAACCACAGAGGCATTAATCGCTTTTAGCCATGTCAATAACCTCCGCTCCTCTTACCCCTGCCTTACTTTATGCCTACAGTCGATATTTTGATAACTGTGTTGATTAAACCTACAAATTCTTTCCCCTGTCTTAGTCGTTGTGACATTTCATGTAGCCACCGGCAAGCGCAAAAACTCTTGTCTAGTAAGATAGAATACATAAAAATACTTCAGGATGAAGCAATATTATGAGTTGTATGTACTGAAACGAAATTTTAATAAAGAAATAAAAAGTCGTGCATTGGTAAAGGAAATAGTCATAGTTACCAGTGCGAGACATTCCAAGAATGTGTGCTGTTGACACTAAAAATTTGAATGAACTATTGAACTCCCGTGTGGATGGATGTGACGAGGAGAGGTTTAGGGATGGTGTCCATCATTCGGTCAGGTCATATTTCTGACACAAATTTTTATGTCCCACTTTTGCCCTTCCTTTCTTTGTTTGTTTCTCCCTGCGGTTTTGACACCTGACATTAAAAGTAATAAATTCATCTGATAAGGAATCGATACAGGAGTAAGGTTAAGGTCTTGGCTTTGAGTTTCACACTTGATATTATCACTGTGTTGCCTTACCGAACGAATAAAACTTATTACCACAATTTTTGAAAAGAAAGTGATCATTCAGTTGTGTATGCACTTCACGCACCTCTATTCTATAGCAGTCAAATAGTTGCTGTACCAGCCACCTTGCAAACCAGTTACCTCACGTCGCTGTTATTCATAATTGACTTTTACAAAAGAGTTTGCGCTTATATTTGAACAATTTTTCAGTACACTAATCTTAGCGGGACAACGAAATTACCTATTTAATTAGATTCTAAGTATCGGCTGTTATCGAAAAATTTTTTCTTCGGGGACATTTTAACAAATTCTTAAAAAGAGAAAAAGTCGCAATTCATGCTTTGAAAATCATATTTCAGTTAACACTTCATGTAATTCACTTTCCGAATTATTATATCAGACTTGACTTTCTCGTTTCGAATGCATTTGTGATTTCTTTATATTTTTATATCAAGTTATAATTTCTAAAAAAGTACAAAAAGCGATAAAGCAACAATAATAACTTTTAAAAATCGAAGATAAAAGATATGCAAATTCATCCATAGCAATGATCAATTATGAGTCATTCAGTGTTTGTTGCCAAGAATAATGAGAGAACGATATTAGTCAAAAAATGAATTTTCGTCTTATCAGTTAATTAGCCAGACTGTGACATCCTGTTAGTTTGTTTCGTTTTTATCTGGTCCGTTATGAAGTTTTGATAGGTGCTTGCACAGATGATTGAATTCATTGATATTAGGGAGAGAAAATGAAAAGGAAGAAAAAAGACTTCATCAATTTAAGTGTCCGTTTGCAGTGGTTAAAAAGCCGATAGATGAAATACAGCATAATTTTCAAATTACTAAATTCTTCTTTTCGTCGTCACTTGCTGCTTTGAGATATTTAGATTTAAAGAACAAATGAAAATCTGTACAGCATAGCTACTGTTCAATTCAATTGGTTCGATTTCGTTATACGTGAGTTGATATGCTTCAGTTGTTGAATCAATCGCATTCTCGTAGTGCTGCACAGAGATACTGACATTCCGAATTGGAATCCTTCTGAACTGCGTAGTTTCTGTTACCTGTAATTTTTGGAAATAATCAGTAGTTTAAATTGTTGCATTTTCCACCCTATTCCATAATTTGGAAAATTTCAATTAGTGTCCTGTAACTAATTTTCCTTGATTACAACGTAACTTACGTTGTGGTTCGATGTTTATGTGCTGTATGCCTTATTTCCACCCGGCTACTGCTGCATATGTTGAATTTCTACGGGTTATTTGATAAATTCATGTTTAAGGAAATAAATTGGAATCGAGTTTTTCCGTTGAGCATGCCAATTTTTCATTGCATTTATTTAGATGCATCAATTTCAATATTTTCTAAAATTTCCAAAATTTTTGAATAAACAACACAAAGCTTTATCAATTAAGAACCAATGAGATAATTGTGTGATGTCGGTAACTGCGTTGTTTACCCGAATCGCCGACTAAGTAATGTTGTGTCCGATTATCATTGATAGATTTAACTTATTACTTTATATATTCATAAATTAAAGCTAGTTGGAGTTATATGATTGCGCTGAAAAATTGAACTTATCTCATTATGACTTGAATCGATTGTCGTTGACTATTTCAGTTCAGTAAAAATCCGACTAGTTAGAAATTTGTAACATTGTAAGTTTTTTCTGAAATTTATGCTCAGGGCAGTGCTAAAATTTACAAATTTTAATATGTGCACAAATTATTTAAAATCGAGATATTTTAAGTGACTTCCCTGTAGGTTGTTAATTAACAGCTGGTGAAATTGAACATTCCGAAAGAGCAATTCTGGATATTTCAGTGTTGCAGTGTTAGCAGAATGAAAAATTAATATTTTTAAATGCTAGTTTGTCTGAATCGTTTTAAGTATATAGCTTACCCTTGCTTGTGATTGTTATCATTGTTCTCAAAACTGAGTATACACTGCTGTGAAAATGCCAAAAAAATGGAACCAGTTCAGATTTTAAGTCACTTATTATGTTAAAAAATGCTTGCCATATACTTCTTAGACATCTTCATTAATCATATTTTTTCTAAAATACCTTATTTAGCTTCTTCTATTTTCAGCCACAGCATTATGTTGTAAAATATCATCGACTATCATCCGATTAAAATCCCATAAAGTGAAAATATCGATGCAGAAGAAATTTTAATCGGTTATAATAGGTTTTGTTCCGGTAGATTGTTCTGGAAAAAGAAAGAAGAGAAAAATGATTAAATTTCTTTAGAAAATCGAACCGCTATATATAAAATTCCTTGCTTCTAAAATGTTCGCATATCATACGGTATATATAACACGTTTAATTTCCTAATTAGAAATTTAGTTCACTTATTTGTACAGAAATGATTTACTTTATTAGGTTAGCTTACAAGTTAATGCAACCAGTAGGCTTTCCAGTGATGACAGCAATTTCAGTGCATCTGCTGCGATCATTAGGATTTCCAAGCCTCAGGACTTAAGAAAAGTAATTATTGCTAATGCACTTCTTTCAAAATAAATCTGCTTTGTTAGCTGAAAAACGCATTGACTAATTATACAAATTTAAAATGCAGATTTACGTCGAAATTCCTGCTTAACAGCCGAGTAAGTAATTTGTCATCTCCAATTTTTATTACTTCTCTGTGGTGAACTGGCAAAGGCTTTTACGTAAGCATTATTTCTTTTACAGTCAATCTTTTTGGTCGTTAAATTACAGAAAGCGAAACCCAATGTTTAAAATTTCACTTGATTTCTGATATTTTAATATGTATTTTAAATTGATGGAAATATTGAATCGGCAAGGAATGTTTGAAAGATGCTTAGATCATTAAGTACTTTTTCCTTCTAGTCATTTTTCGTCGACTTACATTATTGAGCTTTTGAAAGAATTTGTTGAGTGCCTACAACAAGTTTCATGAAATGAAATTCTGAACTGGAAAATTTCGGTAATTTTCATAACTGCGGCGAATGATTGTTTGCTTACAATTTCTGACGGCTAGATGTACAAGAGTTTTCCTCATGATAATTGAGGATATTCTGTTAGCAAGGATATATTTTCGAACAAAAGATCAGAAGATTAAGTTTACCTGTTGGTCAAGAGGACATATGAAACCAATGATTGGCATGTCGGAAAAATCTGCACCTTACAATGGTCAATCATTAGCATTATCATGTTCATTTTACAGCTGTTGATTTCTATTTTAATAAAACTGTGATTATTAAATTTTAATTAAATCAAAATTGGGGACTATGGTCTTTGTATTCACTGACTTCAAAGGAATAGTGATATATTTCGAAGTATGTGAATGTAAACATGGCTTTTCATTACAAATTTAAAGTTGATTTTTAATACATGAGAATTTATTCGACAAAGATTGCTTGCTTCATCGTAAGTCTAGGGGATGAAATATATAAATTATTTCGTCTGTCTAACTGAGGTGAGCAAATACAATTCGAATTATAACTCCTTTATCAAATGTGCTTAACCCGTATCAACAAATCGTTTAAATTTGCTGATAATTGATAGTTGGTGACATTCCCACCTCAAAATCGTTAAGTATTATCATATTTGCTGGAAGTATTCAAAGGTTTTGAAATACAAAGTGATAAGCTGCAAGCAGCAGTAAGTTATCAATTTTTATCAGTTTTTGTTTTTTGTATATGTTTGGTCGTTACTCAGAAAATATTAAAAAATTTTAAAGAATTGCAAAGTATGCATGAATAATTGCAGATACACATGAAGCATTATGTCCACCATGTTTAACGCCAGCCAGTTGTATTCGAGAACGGAAATTGACTAATGCAAATACAATAACAGCGTTTCAGAAAGCTAATCAAGAAGTCTTTCCGGAATTTCCGCAACAGATTGATATTAGCGGTTCTGTTTCGTTCATTTGATATTTTCATTCCCAATTTGTTAAGTGGCGTTGTTAGGAAGTTAAGGGAAATGTTTCAAGGAACAAAATCGATGCCTTACTAGAAAATTGCACTGATAGTTTGTAGTTTAAAACAAACTAAATCGTTGATAAAGGCAATATTTATATTTTTATTTATTTATTAGATTAAAGTAAACCACGAAACCGAATTGAGTATGCATAATGTGAGGTAATTAAAAAAAAAAAAAATTGTTATTTCTCCTTCACATGATCAAAAAAATTTACGCAGATTTGGCTAGTTCGACTGACGAGACAATGTCTGTTACAACAAACATTTCGGAAGAAGAACAACAGTTGTTAGTGTTCGATGCTGGTGAAGATGACATCTTTAATGAAGGTTTCATCTTATTTAGGAAATTGAATGTCAGTGAAAATAAAATAGTTTAATGTTTAAATACGCTTATACTTATTAATTAGTCCTTCAAATCCCTATTTAGTCATCAGCTTCTTTGCAGGAATTGAAGCTTTGGAGGATGATATTGAATATTGTTTTGAATTCCTTTATCCTAAATTTAATTTACCTATACCACTGAGTGATGAGTGAGGAGGGTGCTTCCCGGGGAGTATGTAATTAGCCAAACGTTACTTCCTACAGCAACTCTTTTTTTTTTTTTTTTTTTCTCATTTTGTTATTTGACGGAATTCCATAATGGATACTGGTAGAAATGGACAGAATTTCTTGGAATTGATTATTAGATATTAACCCTTTTCTTTTCCAAGATATTGCTGTTGCTGAGGAAGCCTTTGCTGACGAAGTAGCGCTGAAGTCGAATAAACTTCCTAAGGATTTAAAAAAACAGGTAACTGTTTGATTACCTGTTAAAATTCAAATCTAAAATGTGCAAAGAGAATTTCGTTAAATTCACTAAACTTAATTAAAAAAATAAATGAGTAAAAATTTCTGGATGGTTTTTTTTTGATTGGTTTGTAGGTAAACATTATGTCTGTAATACTAAGCGATATGAATGTGGTGGCATCTTCACTTGATAATGCTTCACGGGGAGCGGGCTATATTACAAAGTAAGTTTTAAGCGATTTTAATTCCGGAATTAAATTTATCATTTCCAATTGTGTCGTATATGCTATGTAGGATTTGTGGATTTACTGTGCAGTGAGGAACAGAATAGGAATTCCTTATAGATGGACAAGGTAGGGAAAAATGAAGTCGAGAAAGAGCGGTAGTTGAATAAATGGAAGGTGGTGTTCTTGTTTTGAGTGAGCGTGTGAGATACTTAGTTTTTTCTTAAGTCTTAATGAGATTATACCATTTAAACATATAATAATTTATGTTTATTAGTAATCCTTACTAGATGGATTATAAGAATTTCATTCTACTAGATGGGTTAGTCATCAAGACTCGGCTGCACAAGTGTAATAATAACGGTTTTGGTTGTGAGGACAGCTTACAGTAATTTAGCACTGGTAAATATATCTTTGAATTTCTATGCTTCTTATTTACAGAATTGAAGTTCAGCAGTCTTTTAATAGAGGATTGAATGACATTTATGCTGCAATGAATAGTCGAGAAAGTCGCAGTTTTGTTGGGAATATTTCTCCGAATAATGGTAAAACCACCGCTAATTTTCAGTTTTGGTCACTGTCTGATGGACAACCTCTTTCAATAAAAGTTCGTTCTTCCTGCTACCCATGTCCAAGTTCCTGAAAATTTTTTATTTCGTAAAATTTCCTGAGAAATAGAAATTTTTCTAAAGGATTTCAACTAATTCAGTTTAAAATTTGTCAGTCGCGCTACTCCTTTCCATGTTCCTATTATTTAAAAATAGTCGGTTATTCATTGCGACTGAGAGTGTACAGATCTCATTTAGTAATTTTCCATCCCTCCCTCTACAGCATTTATTTTTGACTAGGGAAAACTTGTGTGGGTATGTTTGTGTTAAAGTATATATAATTAATACGAAAACGTATTTGTTTCTGAATCCCTAAAACTACAAACAGCTTTAAGATGTTCTATTCCAGGCTCAAATTGAGGGATTTCGAGCAACACTTGATGACATTGTGTTAATGCACCTTTCTCCCTTCATATATGATGACCAAAAAAATGACATTCCACTGAATTTGAAAATTAATTTGGTAGATGCAGAAATTATTATCAAGGTAAGTTGGTTTATCCGTTCTAGGAAGAACTATGCTATCCTTATGGTGTTCTTTCACATACTAAATTGTTGTTTGCTAACTTTTGTTTCAAATCATTATTTTTGCTTGCTTATTAGTAAAATCCTTAACACTTTTTAACTTAATTCACCATATTTTTTACTGTCGTGATAATTTACCGTTGAAGAAATTGACTGTTTACGAGAACATTATGAAAGTGGTTTGCTTTTTTTACTCTGGAGATTTTATTGAGAGGATTTTATCCTTAAAAAAAAAAATTAAAACTATTCACCTTTTTGCAGGACTCGAAGACAAAACCATTCCAAATCAAGCTGAATGATTGCGTCATCGAACAGGTAGTGGAAGATGATGCCGTCAGTTAGGGTTCAGTGTAATGCATGTGTCATCTTGACCTGAAAGGTATCTAGCTCATTTTAGATATCTTTCCGACCTTTTTTTAAATTCTTCACTTTAAGAAGGTATACCTCATTTAAATGGAATTTTAATGATTTTTCTATAATACATAATCTTTCGGATAATTTTCATAATCTTCCAAAGAATTTTTGGATAATAATTTCACTAATATTTGAAGTGAAATGTATCCAGTTATTTTCTTCAAAGGAAATTTTGTTTTCATTTTTCATGAATAATTTATGGGGAAGTTTAATAGCGCACTGATTTTTCATCTACCGTTTTCTCGCTCCAGATGTCAGAATCGTTCAAGTAACTATATCCGTTGTTTCTTATTCAAACTAAACAGTTATAAAACCCAAATTTGTTTAATCTTCCCCCTATATGAGATGTTTTATTCTTGCTTTTTTCTCATTACTTTTCTTCTCTGTCTCTTGAAAGTTTGCGTAGCGTCCTCCTTTTGTTAAATACTACTTGATGTTTCTTGGACTTCATATATTACAACATGCAAAATATACTTTTATGGAAGGATTGAGTCAAAAAATGGTTCATAAAGAGCATCACTTTAAACTAGTCCCTTCCAAGAGAGTTATTCCAAGAATTTCGATGTTGCAATATGGAACAGAAATGGAGATAACGAATTCATCGTCATCATGACTTCATCATAAATTAATTCTTTCCAAATCGTGTTTTGCGACTGGTCATTAATTTTCAATTTTTCCATGCGAAATTTCATGTGACTGATATCATTATTTTTTGTTTGCTAACACTTGTATAACTTACTGGAAATTCTTCATTGCTCATTATGATTTTTTTTTTATTTAATTTCCATAAATATCTATTCTGTCTTTTTGTCCATTTAACATTTGTGAATTAATAAAGGAAAAATTATCATTCTGAAAAAGTTTGTTCAGAAAAGAAACATGCAGGTTAAGTCGATTTGTCGAAGTACGAGGTATCAGCATAGCAGTTGTTGTGGTTTGTGAACTAAAAGGTATTTTGAAGTCGTTAAAGTGATGGTGCAACACTAGGATATAAAGTATGGTCTGGATACAAAGTTTTGGTCTCGATCATATACAATGATTCTTCACTTCACTTTCGTGTTAATTGAAGACGATAAATTGATTCATAGTTCCACAGATTTTGTTCTTTTTCATAAACAATGGTGACTTTGAACAAATGATTAAATAATCAAAAAGTGAAACATAGCCGTGGAAAGTACATTAATAAAAACTTGAACTTTGGTAATAAATCATGCTATTATGTGTACAGTTGAGAATGTGACGGCATTAATCTAAGAAAAGGAGGTAAGAATCGAATAACCAAACAAAAAAGAAAAAAAGATTGGGAAAGGATAATTCTGAGAGAGAAAATAATGAGATCTCTATGTGAAATTAGAATTAATGGCTAATGGAACCAAAGAAGACTTATTTCTAGTTCGGTACGAAATTCATTGTAGCATTCCTTTCTTCCATTTAAATTTCACTCTCTCCACATATCTCTGTTCCCTAGAAATTTTAGTCTAAATTTGCTTATTTCGAGGTTACACCAATATTATATTTTTTATTTCTTCTTTCCTTCTTGTGTAATTGCTGTCAGTGCCACAGGCTTACGATTATATTTTCAGCTTTTTTAACTTCTTTTAACTATAGATCGAAAAGTTTAGTTGGTAGAAGTTCTAGATTCATCTTCGGTCAGCAGTTAAGTGATGATAGAAAAATGATAAGGAAAAAGATGACATGTAAAAAAGTACTTGGATCTTCTTGAACAATAACTATTTATTGGGGGTTTGAAACATGAGCCAAAATATTATACGACAGCAAAGAATAAATTGTATGATCCTGTTGATGTCCAGGGAGCACAGCTTTGAAAGGAAATTACTGCATTACTCACCGATAATCTATTTCACTTTTGTTTTTCATTCATATTAAACTCATAGAAAAATCACATCCCAAACTTTCTAGTTTGAATAGGATTACGAAAGGAATTGAAATCATGACTGGTGTATGCCACAAGACTGTTAAGGGGAACGACTAAATATAAGTTCGGAAATAGATGTTCCAAATAATGAGTAAAACCTATTTCGAATAAAAAAAAAAAAATCCATATTTCTGGAATATTCATCAGGAGGACTTCCAAAGGAGAAGCCTTCCAAGACTGAAGGTATACTGCAATTTACACAATACAGAAGCATGTATCAGTGAATTTCATAAAAGTTTTGATCAATATTTTTGGTCTTGCATACATGCGAAGGATTATTAGTTACAAAGTTAACGTAATCAGAGAGGCGACAGAGATTAAAAAGCTAAAATATGGAAAGAATTTCTATCATCAATAAAACGATTCTGCATGGCAATATTGCAGAGGAAGTTCAAAAATTTTAAACCAACTGATATATAGATTAGCGTGGGGAAAGTAATCTCAATTAAACTTTTTTTAGAGATGCACATTAGTAGGTTTTCTTGCAATGATTTCTTTCAAAGAATGAAGGTGAGACTCCTGTTTTATGGAAGCTCCAATGAAAGTGTCGCTGTTGAACAAGCAGGTCGAAGAGACTATGGAGTTAGAGGAAAACAAAGAAATTGAGCAAAATTGTTATAAAAAACGAAAATTTTCACCACTTTCTCGATCCTTTACGGATGGTGATGGGCCAACACTCACATGCGCATTCTCGAGTGCTTGCAACAAATTCCTCACTTTTTCTCTCGTAGAATGAACAGCATCTTCTCGATTCTCCAAGATGAAACGTCCAGACATTTTCCACTTATTCTGCGCTTTCCAGACAATTTCATTTGATGCCAACACCCTCACAGAAACGGTTTTACATTCAGAAGGTTTCAATACTGCAAATATAATTACAAGTCTGGAGAATATTTGTCTAAATCTCTTTTTTGTATCTTAATTTTTGTATCTTATGTTTTTAGCGAAGGATTACTCAATGCAAAAAAGAGATGCAAATTTTTGCTCATTAAATGACATGAATATTTTTCTAAAAACTTCCATTGAAAGATTAGCTGACCTTCAGTACTTTTCTTTTTCAGTGAAGTATTGTTCTTAGAAATGTTTGGATCTGGCGCCATCTTTACAGTAGAACCTGTTTCTTCTATTGTTTCTTCAACCAACACATATTCTGACTCCATGACATCCGTCTGCTGTGATTTCAAGAAAACCTTAATGCAATTTTTTCTTAAAGATTGTAAGGAAATATAATTATAGACGTATTTGCCAAATTTATTTTTGATGGTACATAGTAGACTGATATGCCTTCCGCAAATGCTTGATACAAATAGAAAAGCACCAACAATATTCTTTATTTTAAATGAGCTATGTGTACCCTCAATGAACATCTTAAAAATTGCCAAAATTCTCAAGTAACAATGTTATTTAATTTCGATGTAACTATATTGCTCACATGTTGCCGAGGCGGAAATAGTAGATATTACTAAAAAAGTTATGAGCTCCAAACTAACTTGATACTCAACCTCCTCTCTTAATCTAACCAACATTATTCTTTGCTTGGTCTTCCTCCCCAAAATGTAAATGGGACAGTGAGAAATGTTTTCAAAAGTATCATTAAATCAATAACGACTAAACCATAACGGGATCACTTTTCTTACATGTTCCAGTGCCAAATAGCTACACCTATTCCAGATATTTAATTAATTGCTATATTTCTGATTCTGCATAAATCATTCCTAAACATTAGTTCGCCAAAAGCAGTGTTTACGTGTTTCCTTGGCATGTTCCAGGCATTCTAAAATATGACCTCTTTTGACTTATACCGTTTGCACCGAGCACAAGGTGCTCAGTTTAGCTTGCTATGGAATTATCTTTTTAATGCAAGTTATGCGGTACTTCTTTGATGATATCACTGGCTGTGCTGTAAATACTCGCTCGAAGAATAACGTACGGTCGATCTCTGCTAACGTTATGAACACATATCAGAAAAGTTCCACTCACTGTTCGGGTAAATGAACCCATATCTGCGAAGAATTTATCATGAACGTTAAAAATGAAGCAAGTAGTCTTAAGTTTTCTAGTTGATTTAAAATGGAAACTATTCGAAATCGAGAAAGTGTCTTCGTTTCCACCAATTTGCAGATTCAACTTTGAAAGAAGATATTACTAGTTGTAGCATTCTTTTCGCTGAAAACATCAGCATCCAAAGATTTTATCCTATGCAGCATGACGTGTTGTCCTAGGGAACGATTTACTTTTCTCTCGGATGGAGACATTGTACAGGACGGTGACTGACTAGCGGACGATGACGATGGTGTCCCCACGCCACTTTTGATTATGGAACTGATCCAAGCTTTACTATTAGGATCCTGAAACAAATATTAGGAACTTAGTTGTTTTCTGAAACCTACTGAGATTTCTGTTTCGGCTGATACCAAAACTTCACGTTAAATTCCATTGAATTTCATGTCCAAATGTGTATTAAAGCTCAAACCCACCGTTCCCTTTTTCCTAACGACGAAATGTCGTATGGAACCATTCCAGCATGCAACAGAATCCATGATTGGTTCTTTAGGTGATAAGATACGGTGCCCGCATTGTACGTCATGTTGTTCATCACTATTACCAAACATTCCATTACTATTTACTTCAACCAAAACATATTCTTCCGCAGAGTCTGCATTTTTTCCCGCACTTGCAAGTGCCTTTAAAGATTTGAACTGTTATACTGAAAACTATCACCCTAAATGAAAATCTGAATTTAGCTCAGTAAACAAATTTTCAAAATAGCATCATTGAATTTCAAATAAAATCTAGTAAACGTACCATTTGTATGACATTCTTCACTGTAGTGAACGATTCCACATGGACAATAACAGGTGTATCGTCAGGATACAAACCCGTTATTCGTAGTACAAAAATTTGCCGCTTGAGAATGGGAGCAGTCTTTTTTTTCGGCGTCTTAAATGCATCTTTTATTTTGAAAATCTTAACAAATAACATTTTTGCATGAAAATTAGATAATGATCCGAAAACTCGAACCGAGCTGATATCAAGAATCTGTGGATGTAGCTGCTGGTCAATATTGCAGTTAACAATGCTGTCTTCATCATGCAAATAAATATGTTCTTCCTGCTCAAAATATGAATATAGAAATATGGTTGCCTGTTCCATCGGTACATTTGTTGGTGTTCGTAACGGGAGATGACGATACCCTGCCCGAATACAACGCACGGGAACCACTCGTTGTGCCATACATCTAATTGGTTTACATATAAATAAGTACACACCCGACTGACAAAAAAAGTTCCTTAATTAATCTGCTGAATTGTTGAAAAAGAAGAAAAAGGAAACATACCTGCCATTAGTGCTATCACAGACTGATATTCGGAAAAAAGCAAGATCAACAAATGAAATCCGGAATGTTGTGGTATGGTTCCAGATTGGATTCACCGAATTACGGTTTACTGCTTTACTCTTCTCTTTTACACAGTCTGCTGGTATTCCGATAATTTCCAACTCAACATAGGATGAGGCATTATGTTGACTTGAACAAACATGCTGTCCTGATATTATCTGAAAAGACAGAAAATCCAAACTTGAATCTTAATGCGAAGAATGGCCGCATCGCCTCACTTACTGATCCGACAACTCTTAAAATTTCTCAGCCCCACTTATGCTTTTTCATATATCTGCTCAAATTACAAATATAGGAATTTTTTCTCAAACCGAGTGCCAATGAACTAAAATTGAATAAAAAATGTGTCATTGAACAGGAATACTGTTGATCTATCTTACTCTTCTTCATCTTCGCATATTTCGTTATTTTATTTAACGAAATTTCAAAAACAATAAGACTTGATTATAGAGGACAAAGATTCACCGTTACTGTATAAAGAACTGCGGATATTGAAGTAGTATCTTTGCAGAGAGGGTTGAAACGATTGTAATATGGATGGGAATCATCCCAAAACACCCTCGGTTTTAGAATATATCCACAATTCCCTGTCTGTTCGAACATCGCAGCATTCAGTGCCATTGCTGTATCAGTGGTTTGAAAATTCAACGCAACCATTTGCAAACCAAATGCCCAATACTGAACTGGGTTAAAGTTGGAAGAATCAATGCGCATGCCGCCTGGATATGTCCTAACAATTCGGCCGTGTGAATATGCAATAAATTTCAGTGGGTGTTTCCTGAAATGCTCAACAAATCCAATTCTTTCTGATAATTATATTTTTGTCAATATTGCAGCTCTCTGTTATAAAAGATTAAAATTTTAACCTACAGTAATCACCTTGAAATTTTCCGTGCGGATGATTCATTAAGTGACGTAACATGATAGCATGGTGCACTGCTGTTGGGTCTCAAAGATGAAGTGGAAGAGAATCGGGTTTCTTCTACAGATTTCAATTTATTCTCTCCAGAGAATACGGCAGCACTTCTCAATTTTCGAGGTGGGGTTGTAATTTGCAGTAAATTAGAGCCTCCTCGAACTGTCCCCATCATCAAGGGTCTGGGTGATTCTTCTTGCCGATGAATTACCTCTATTACTCCAGGAAAGCCCTGAAAAAATTATCCACTTCACTAAATAACATCACATATGAATATGATATAAATGAACGTGTAGTAATATACACTACACGAATATATGTCAGTCATTGATGAAATAGAGTATAATGAATGATTTTTGCACAACGACAGTTCAAAGCAAAATTACAATTTCAGTATTATTTTGAGTAGTCAATCTAAAATAGCTCATCCCTAAACTAGTACTTTAAACTTGGTAGCCTGCATATAGTTCACTAAATCCGATAATTCAGGTGCAATTGGAGCTCTTGGTATCTTCTTACTGGGTCTCTTTGCCACTCTTTCCACATTAACGAACAATGATTCATCATCCATTCTTGAGTCGAACGCTGTGTCTGTCTAGAATTTGATGGAAAATATCACAAAGGAAACTAGAACCTGCAACTTGTGGGATGCAGATGAACTCGTGTTTAATTACATAAACTAGTTAAATCTGCAAAATGAGGCAACGAATGGACCTACTCGGTTTAATAGTAACGGATAAGGATAGTTACATAGAGATATAAACTGCATAACTGAATAATAGCTAAATAATTTTCGACCTTCATTTCAATATTATATTTCGAAAACATTTCGGCTTCTGAATTTTGAAAAAATTGAACAAACCGTATGTATTAGTTTGGACATAGCACAATTATTATGCTCATCCTCGGCTTCACTGGATGATTCGTGTTGTGTACCTTTTGATAGACGTTCTACTACTTTTGGGCTTTCCGAATCTGCATAGTTTAACTTTAAATTACATCAGAAGTTTCAGAGTGTATATAGAATGAGTAAGATTTAACTGACCATCTGCTTCTTCGTCATCCAAATCATCATAAAATTCTTCAAAATCATCTTCGTCTGTCCCAAATAGTCCCCTGGAAATTTTATGTCTGTTACTACTTTATATTTAACATTATTTGATCAACAGTAGAAATATTACACCGAAAAACAGGTTGTTTTATTAGATAAACAAACTCTGTTTGCTCCATAATTGAATCTCCTCCATTTTTGATGAAATATTTATCCAACCGTAGTCCAGCACTCGGTTCTGCGACCATTTTCTTATTTTTAATTAAAATTTTGTTTTGTAATTGCCACGGTGAAGGCAATCTTGGGGAACTACTGTAATCAGCTTCGAACAAAAAACATGTAACAAGTTTTTCTCCAAGATAATTCTGAAATAAAGGTAATACCTATTCTGGATGGAATATCAAGCAAAAAAAGCAAAAGTTTTCAATTCAGATTTAAGAAGACTGAAGTCAAACTTTAAACATTTGGGCCATTCTTGCTTGCTGCTGAAGTGAGCAATGATTTTCGATTGATAAAACAACAGGTAAATTGCTGGTAACGAAGGCGCTTTTTTTGATGACATTCAGCACTTCACGAAAACCAATTTTGGATGTTAAAGTATGACCATGAAATATCTGAGGCAAGCCATTTTCACCATCCCAGCAATCTAATTCAACACATCGACACCCCGTTAACAGCACCTATAATTTTAAGTAAAATTTTCTTAAAAATGGAATTTTATTTCATCTAAGTAAAGAACGCACTTCTCCTGTAGTGCCACACATTTGGAATCTGCAACTTTAAAGTAACAAATCTGAATGGAACTGTTGACGATGTTCATCTAAACTGTGCACAAAGGTGGATCTATTGTTTTAACTGGGATTTTAAACAACTGCGTACATGGAAATCTAACCTGGCGATACATTTCAGTGGATGATTCACCTTTCAGCTGATGACCGGTGAGGTAAGTATTGTGGCTTGAGCAGATATAGTAATAGTTTAATGGATAATGCAGAGAGTTGGGATCAGGTTTGATTACTTCAGGCACAAATGCATAATTCGTTGGATCTGTTATATAGCGCACAAATCCCTCGAACGAAAGCTGTTGTTTATTTCGATAAGCTGGATTCGGTTCATGTTCCTGGAAGCAGTGGAAAATTTCGACCGAAAACTAACTAACGCAATAAAAATGAAAATCTCCATTACACTTATTATAAAACCTGTATCAGTTTGATTGCGTAATCATCATCCACAATTTCCATTTGATTTTTTTCAATAAACTGTTTCAGCATTTTGGGAGTCAAAAATGAACACTTTGATGTATCCACTAGACCCAGACTGAAAAAGTATGTCTTTTATGGAATTATACTGGAATTCTAATGTCTATGAATGGGTTCATTCAATCCAAGAAAAAGTGCTTGTGTTTTTTACACCTATATGATCGATTATGGAACAGTCGCTGGAATTTTAAGTTTTCAAACATTAATTACTCCTTTTTTCCCTTCCATCTTTCCAGCAAAATTTTAGTAGAAAATTCAAGCAGTTAATAATATTACTTCAACCATCTAATCAGCAAAAAATCCTCTTGCTTTTTCGTATTTCCAAAAATAACTCCCTAATCCCTTTTTTTGCAAAGAAGAAAAACCTATTTAGACTAGCAACTGCTAGTGCACTGTATATTTTTTGTTGCTTTTCACTAATCTGCTGAGTTGCTGTGTTCCGAGTAAGAATATCTGCAAAGAAAAGCATTTAAGATGTGAATAATAATTTTTGTTCGCAGGAGTAAGAGATAGATAGTACATTATATATATATATATATATATATATATANGATATGTGAGCTGTTTATTTCACTATATTACAAAAAATTTAGAGAATTTTACAATGATTCCAAACCGTTTGGTATAAACTCGATGTCCGAAAATGATGGTTCCATTTGCAAAAATTTCTGGTTTCTTTCGCGTTTATCTATACTTGTGCTATCACTACACATCATTAAAAAATCGTTGAAAATATTCCTAGAAAAGTAACAGCACAGTTATTATACAGAATAACTTACAGTGTTCTAAACATTGGAAGTCTCTCCAGATACCTCAGCAGTAAATGAACTTACTTGAGATCTATTCGCATGTTAGCACTGAATAATTTGTACATTTCAATAAATTCGAATAATGTTACGGGTTTCTCTGAATATTCGTCATCCCATAATTTTAAAGACGTCGAAAATTCATTGGCGATCGTCGGACTCAGGTTTAACTCTTCGGATTCCTGTGTCCTTATAGAAGAAAAAAGGTTGCAATGATAGAGAAACCTCCCGATTTTTTCTCTTTTTTTTCTTTTAGATATTCACACATTTAGAATAACAACTACTCGATTTTTAGCCGCGCATACATTGAAACGAAATATTAAAATGATTGGATGATAAGGCGATAAAGCTCGTTTAGAGTGCGAAGGCTTCGTAATGTTTCAGAAGAAATTTCCCTTTTTCAAAATATTTTATTTTTTTTTCAAAATATTTTATCTTTTTCAAAAGACTGTTATAGATCCTACATGGCTTACTTTTTCATTTTTCCAGACAACAAAATGCCTAAACCCTTTGCAGACTGTTTTCTGGATTTGTACCAGGAACAAAGACTAGCAGTATCCGTTGATGAGGAACTGCCCCGTGATCTCGACATCTCCTTTGGAGTACCCGGATCTGATACTGCGCACTGCCGACCGCTGATGTAATTTCGCACTGAGAAGTACCGTGTCTGAAAACCAAGAGTTCTAGATAGGCAGAGACTCTATAGTTGTAGTGCTATTAACTGATTGAAATATAATCTCTGAATCCCTAAACTTTTCATAGTATTATGAAATTAAATGATACCAACTCTCGCCGCCCCTCCCCCTTCATTTCCCCAAAAATGGGATTTTGATATGAAATTTGAAACCGCCCAGTCCTTGAAGTATTCAAAGAATAATTTTTAATATTTCGAAATTTGAATATTAAAGCACCTTCAAAGATCCAAATGGTTGTGGACTTTGTGAATGGGTACTATTACGGCTGACAAATTTCATTCGACGACTGACAGCGCTTGTCACTTGTTTTAAACGATTTTTAGCAACTGCAACTTCTACAGAATGAATCGACCTTGAGTGACGTGATGTTGAAAGGATATTTTGCAAACCTAACAAAAATACGATATTTAAATCACCTTCACGATACCAGCAAACTGTTTATTATAGAATTCAAGACATTTATTTGAAGTACAAAATATCCAAAAGCTATAATTTTTTGGGAAAATCGCCAAATTCTTTTTCATTAAAGTGATACCTAAACCCTTCCATCCTTCGACTCGGCCACCAAAAGCTTGAAGAGTTTGATAAAGTTGGGGACCAGATGTCACTCCTTCATCAGCTATTTTGCTTTGTTCATAGTCAGTACACAGCTGTAAATACAACTTTTTAAGCCACAAAATTCGTCGATCAGCGCACTTCTGTTGTTCTGATAAGCAATTTACAATCTGGAAAGAACCAAACGATAAAAAGTTGAAGAACAAATTTTAGACTTTGCATGAATCCTTCAATTTATATCTAAAATAAATGCGGATTTCTAATTTCAGACTAAAAAGAAAAGTGTAAAAAAGTGTTTTTTTTTCCTTCTCATTTGATAAGATGGAATTCACTATTCAAAAATTCTTTTAATTAACTGAAAATTTAAACATTTCATTGAATTAAATGTAATCTAAATTACAACTATACAGTTGTAAGTCCATTCATCCAGTACTGAGCGCTTTTTTCCGGTGCGATGAAGTATAAAAATTCATTATCAGACAAATGGCACCCAAAATTTATCGCCCAGCAGCGCATCGGTACAGACATCTCTTCATTGCTGTGGCGTCGATAAACGGTCTGAATAATATCGCCAAATTTTAAAAGTGTTTTGGAGCATAAAAAAAAACCATTTAGAAATGAAAGAAATTAAGTAGTTCATTTTTTACTCACAACCTCGGATTCTTCTATTCCTTAAACCCATATTTTGTTACTAGTTGTTGCTAGTCTTCCCAGACTTGAAAATACTTCTTTTGGAAGAAAAATTTTGATCTTTAGAGCACTCTGACCTCAACGTCAATGTCGTTTGAAGCAACGCTCTCGACTGATTTAACATAAAAAAGTCTTAGAAAACCACAGTCCAATGCAGTAAATGCAGCTTCAGCTGGTCTTGCACATGGTGATGAAGGAGGATTACGACCTTCCAATGCTGTTATGCTTTGCAAATTTGGGCTTGATATTCGTACCACCGATGGGATGTATGGATCCTGAAATCATTATAATTCTGATCAAATCAGAAGCTTCTGGATAAACAGAAGCATTTCGGCAAAACATATTTGACTTCACAGCTAACCCAGGGAAATTCCTCAGAAGAGTTCTTATTCTTCATTCATGTACCTAAACTGAAATCATCAAATTAAAAAATACTTTGTCTCTGACGTCCTTGTTTCTAAAATGGCCGACTTTACGCCACGATAACAAGCTGCAACTGGCATCCAATTTCAATAAGCAAAGTGTGCTGCGGCCTGAATACCGATCATAATGAATGACTGTGGTACCATGATGAAGCCGCTGGATTACATCCAGATCAAAACGATTCGTATCCAGAGGTACCAGAGTGGCAGTTCTCAAGAAACCTTTTACTGGTTGCACCGGGTTATAACCCTACAAGACCAAATTTTATCTATTGTTTCAACATCTTTTGAATTCCAGATTTTTTAAAAAAAAGGATGGAAAAAATTATTAAAATCACTTTCACTTCAAATAACACCAAAATTTTTTCCCTAATTTTGACGTTTGGAAAATTGAGATTATAAGCATACCTTCGGTTTTGGATTTTCTTTCCCAATACTTGGTCCAGTAGGATCCGTGACAAAATTGTGTATGTTCTTATGATGGCGATAGAACAATTCCAAATTATCAAGCACTACAGCTATCAGGCTGATTTTATCAGCATTTAACAGACCACTAACACCGAGGTCGGATGCATAATGGTCGTTGCCACTTTGTTCTTTCAAAAGCTACGAAAAGTATTTAGAAATTCTCCAAAAAAGAAAAAAAAAATAAAAAAAGAATAAAAGAAAAAATCAACTACATTTCTTTGATTGCCTGTTATAATTTTTGGAATCTGCACTATAAAGAATTCCATACCTCAGTATTGTCTTTATCATTTTCATCACTAATCATTACAATACTTGGCATATCGTTTACTACGGCATACAGGTCACGCAAGAAGACGCCGAAAAATGGAATCAGCCTGCACTGTGGCATACGTAAAGCTCTTTGAATCGCTTCCCGATATGGAGTTGATAAGGCGGCCTGATTGCTAGGTAAGAGGATTTCACAAAGCTGTAAATTTCATATATCATTGCGGTCTCTTTATTTTGATTAAAAAATGCAATTTTTTGCAGTAATGAAAAATACTTTACCAAAAAAAACATTTCACTTACAATCAAAAAAACAAAGACTAGTTACTGAATAAAAAGTAAGAAATGAGAATCAATCACTTATTTCCCCAAAATATATTTCCTGCCAACCATGATTCTGTAAGGGAATTTTTTAATTGTAGTACCGAACTTCCAGGTAAAGGAAATTTTATCCAGAACAACTAACCTGTTCATACTTTCTCTTTTCATCAGGTTTCAACGATAACCAAAATGGTCGTAATTTTTCGCTTTTTAGGCCCATCAAAATTTCAACTGCAGCATTAAAATTACCTGAAAAGATAAAAGTAGGAAGAAAAAACTTACTCAATTCATCTTCAAAATAAAAAATTTTCTGAATAATGACAATAATTAATGGAAACTATGAATTCTTATTATTCCATTCCTTTGTTAATCATTGTCACTTTCTCTTTAATGCATATTAATTTTCTTTTAAAAACACATACATTTCTCTTTAAAATAGAATATCCAAATGCAATGGCAAAATCAGTTCGAGTATTCAGACAAATATGTATCAAAATCTCCGGAATACACTTGAATGTTTTAATTATTAAAAACTTCTTGTAAACCAATGTTTCAGCACACATCTTGTAATTCATCTTTGTAAAACTATGAATTTTTTAAAATAAAAGGATGTATTATAGAAGGTGGAACAAGGAATCAATTTAGAATTTTGACGAAAAAGTAGAAAAATTTAGAAAAAGTTAGGTAATTTTAAATTAATGGCAAAAACGAACCAATATTCCAGCACACATCGATCATTCGGAAAATGGAAGTGAGGGTTGCTTTTCGATCTTCATGTTTCGGCAGACTAATAATAAGATGCGTTATCCATGAACTTATCTGAAAAATAAATTTCTGGAAATTTTAAAAATTGGCAATAGTGATTTTTTTGGTAATTAAATGCATTCCAAAAGTATGAAAATTCACATTATTAGCCAAATATTAATTCAAACTGTTAATTAAATAAGTAAAAGTTAAAAGCCCTGCTTTCTTAGAAATGAGAAATCAAGCCCGTAGTATAAGTTTGGGTGAAAAGGAGGAAGGATGAAAGAGGTAGGACGAGAGATTTAAAAAGCGGCATACCTCAGACAACCGTTTAACAAGATTACGAATGGGACTTGGATTATCGGCCACTGGTACAGAGGTCAAATCGCAGCTTACATAACGAACATAGTCCATCGGTTGCATGCCGTAAAATAATTGATATTCAGTTGCTGATAACTGAAAATGTTGCTTAATGTTGTTATTATTTGTTGCTTCTTCTTATCAGTTGTTTTTTTAATGAAATTTCTTTGTTACACTGCTCAATTATGACTCAATATGTATGGAGACAAAAGTGGTTGTATAGCCACTAATCTGGGATAATATTCAACAGATTTTTGGTTTTTCCGGAAGATGTGCAAACCCAAAATTATAGAAGGATTAAGATCTATTTCTTTTAATTCTTTTACAATGGCTTTCGTAAAAAAAATGAACAAATAAAAGAAATGGAGCATTTTAGGATTATCTCAGAAAGAGCACGGTTTAAAGAAGAAATAAATGATTAGGAAACAATAATAAGGTTTGCACTGGTATCCAATAATAATTATTTGAAATTTTTTTTTCTGTTAGCTGATCACCATCAATAAATAACCAGTTAGCTCTGTCTTAATTTAAAGGTGAACTTGTATTAGGTTTCCTGTATACCTGAAAAGCCAGTTCTTCAGGAAAATGTAATATATGCTGTAGCTTTTCAAGTTCTGGACGAAACAGAGCAATCGGTTCATCGCCAAGTACAAAACCATGTACTGCGCAATTATTTGAACGCGAAGAAGCTAAAACAATCGATGTGAACAGAGAAATTTAAACTGTATAACTTCATTTCAATTTGTGAAAAAAAGAAAAAAAATGTAGTAGCTAGTTCTTAATTACATTGCATCTAAAGAACTATGCAAAAATTAACCAGTTCAACCTAAATGTACAAGAAGTTCTTTAATAGTGTAAACAAAATGTTTGAATATGATGAGCAAATGTTATTATATCTTAAGGACCTAAGTTCCGTATCAATTAGTACCCCTAAAAACTTCTACATATTTGAATAGCTTTAGGATAATAACATGTACTGGATTTATACTTTCGTCTTATTTTTCTTATAACATATAATTCAGAGATCTGATTCCTGCAAAAATAATTCAATTGTTACGAGAAAAACTTTCTTTTCAAATAATAAAATGAGCTACAATAAGTGTTCAGAGATAATAAGCAAACTTCCCACAAACAACTGACAAAATTCCCAAAAGCAAATTCTTCATATAATTAGAAGGAAATGAGAGCGGAATGAAATCGTAAATCAAAATTTAAAAATTATTTGTAAGTGCTAAATTTCGATAATGTTGGATGGTGTAACTATTCAAAATAAACTCAAAAAGATAATGAGCCTTTATATTTGGAATGGGACAGTTTCAAATGTTTCCGAGAAGTTGTACAGAAATTTTTCTCTAAGAGAGAAAAAGAAAATGGAGCACTTTAAAGTAAGGTGGATTTAATTTCGGAGAGAATTTTTTGCTGAGCACTAATTAACTCATACAAATGATTTAGTTTTGTATCATATTTTCTTTTCTTTCTTATTCATTCCTTCATGTCTCGACCATTTACTTTTCATCTGAGAGAGGAGAAAAATAATCTTTAAGAAATTTTATCAAAAATTCCAACAATTCTGTTTCCTTTGTCTATATTATAATTAGACGATTCATAGGACATTTGAAATCAGAATGATTCTTTCATTAAAGAATAAATTTGAAAAGAACATATTTAAATAAGTTGTAAAAGAGTACTAGGAAATGTATATAAGAAAGTTTACCTAACTTGCAGACGAATACGAGTAAAGAGTTTGGTTTTGGAGGTGCTGCATTTAAATGGATGGCGTTGACAAGTCGTCCAACGACACTGGCTGCCATGTGAATTTCTACAGTAACATCAAAGTGGCCGATATAAAATTAGTAGTAAAATACAGTGAAATACAGAAATTGAAAAAGGACTGCTGTTTAAAATAGGGGAAACCCTTCTGTTTTGTTACTTGAGAGGCGGGGAAAAGTAAATGGTATGCGTAGTATGCTTTAGAAGTACTCGATGTAAACGGATTCTAGGACAGACTCTAAGCACGAGCATAGTTAGTTGGTTGGAGGCTTGTCTTTATCTTGTTTAGCCTTTGCTGGCCTTATATAGTTGCTGCAGGCTCGTTGCTTCCACATTTAAAAGACCAAAAAATCGAGTATTTCGTCTTCCTTCTCCGATCCTCCTCAAACCAGTTCTCATTTTCGTTTTTTTTTTTTTTTAAGCCAATTTACCTTCAAAAAACATACACACACACGCACCACACATGTATACATGTCGAAGTAACATATGCAGTTTGATAAAGAACGAAAGAGAAACGAAATGGGTGAGTTTCGAACATCTTCCGGTGAATTGCCTCTTCTGGATGACTCTTCCTCCCTACTGCAGATCCTTTCCATGTTAGAGTTCTGGTTTAACTCAGAAATTCTTCATGAAGAGAAAAACGAACTTTAAACCAGTGGAGGGACATAGACAATAAAAGCAGTATATGCTTGAGAGAGAAAAACACGGAGAAACATTATTCATCTCCGGTCTCAAGGGATATTTTTCCAAACGGTTCCACAAATTAGAATAGTCTTAAAGAACACTTCAGGAACATGAAAACACAAATTCTATTTCAATCTTCGCATAATCTTTTTTCTCAACAGTAGAAATTGTTCAGTTCAGTGAACTTAAGTACTCATATCCCACTTCAAGGAGAACTTCAGACTCTCCATAGTTCTATCCCGGATTATTGCTTCACTTATTCTCCCCACAGTCAGTTGGACAAATTATCTGTAAAGTCACTATGATAAGAAAAAAAGCTGCAATTTTGATTTGAAAGTAAATAATTTTCAATTTAGTTCTAAGTATGAATTCTATCTGGCTTTTCATTTCCTAGCAAGTTCATGTTTTATGAACCCAGTTTCTCAAGTCATGAAAAATTAGTAGACTGCTACTAGTTTCTAAACCAAAAGCACCTGTCTTCAGCTTTATCTCTAAATTTGGCATGAACTATTTTAGATTGAGAATCTTAGCCAGGTTGTGATTGAATAACCAATGAAAGTTCTCTTTTTTTTTTTAAATTCAGAGGGTGATTTTTTTCTTCCACTCTCTCTTTTTCTGAGTCTCTATACAAGAAAAAATGTGAAATTTTGGGGAAAAAACGTTTTTTACCAAACTCTTTCGTCCAGCTGCTTTTTCTTCTTTATAACCTAGATCTTCTAAATAAAGTGAAATTTTTGAATGTAGTAAGCCCCTTGCAACCCGCTGAAAGAAACAAAGCAACTTAATGACAGTAAAGGAAATGGGAACTCTGAGCAAAAGTGACATTCCGGTCCCTTTTCCAGAAATTCAACAATTCAATATACCTGAGGCCACATTATCAGGACATGCACTGCAGTGATCGGTGCTTGCTGCAAAAATTGATTTCCAAAGGGATGAACCAGCACTGTTTTGTACCATTCTCATAAAGACATTGATATCGATATCACCGCTTGCAGATGATAATGCTGCAAAAGAAGTAGCGTAAATTTATATAACCTACTATAACCTTCACACCGAACAAATTTTTTACTGGTTACAATTTCGGTTCTAAAACCTTAATAGTCATATCAGATGATTTTCAAGCTAGAACACAAGTTCTAAATTGGGAAATCTTATAAGTTGCAATCTAAGATGTCTTTTGAGTCCAAATTTCAACACACTCAGTCAGACTTGAATGGACCTCCCATTGTTTTGTTGCTCAAACTCTTGCAAGCAAACAACTATTTGGCTAGAAGTGAAACCTGGTGTTGACGGGTCAAAGGCAAAAACAAATAATCAAAATATGCGGTGAGACTAATTAAAATGAAATTAAAATTTTGCAGAATTACAAGTCTGAATCGAAAGGTGACCAAAATGAATTGTTTTTAGATTCTGCCAAAACCGCAAAAAAAAAAAAAAAAAAAAAACGAGACGGAAGAAGTATTCAAAAACAGAATGAAAGTAGAAAAGGTGACTGCTGAGAGATTTGTTGACATTAGACTTCCCACTAAAAATCGAATTTTTTGTTTAGAAAGATTAAAATTTCTTTATAAATCACTTTACAATTTCATGCACCGCGGATTCTCTAAAAAAAAAAAATTGGAAAAATGGATGAACGGACTCTAGAACATTGCGTGAGAGGTATTAAATGAAAGGTAAAACGTGGAAATTATATTTTCCGCTTCATCGGTTAATAAAAGCGCTCAAATATTATCTTCCTTAGATTTAAAATGGAATGGAAAAAAAAAAGTATTCGTTATCAATAGACCGTCAATCGTTGGAACTCCGCTGCAAATAAGGCTCATGGAAACATTCCACAGACAATAATGTGGTAATACTTTCATGCAGTAGTTATAACAGTGAAATTATATTTTAAATTTGAAGCATTGCCTTAAGAGGATTCCAATGAATTAAACACCACAGTTTTGCACCACAACTTTACACGGAGAAAATCTGCAAACAAGTGAAGTGATAAATTCAAAAATTTATTATTTAGCAAATGATAAATTCAAAAATCAGGAAAATAGGGATGGAAGTGTAATAGTTCATGAATCAAGGATTCCTCGGAGTATAAAAATAATTAGGGTTATATTTAGAAATAAATGAGTTTTAGAAAATTCAAGATGACAAAAGCTTTACTGTAAACTAATTTGTATATAAAATTATTTTTAACTACATTCTTTAATGCGCATTTGCACAAGCATGGGGAACAGTAGCTCTTCCAGAGACTTTCTTCCTTTTCTCCGGAATCTAATCTCAATATTCTATTAAATTTTGCAGAATATCATTCACTTTTTACGATAATAAATATGGTTACCTGGTCTTTTCAAAATTTATGTCTTCAACACTTTTAATATCTTTTAAAAAAACTTACAAAAAACTAATAAACTATTCATGTGTCCAAACACTCAAAAAAAAAACTACTTAAACCAGGATCGATAAAATAAACAGATAAAACAAACGATACAGACGAATGTTGACTAGAGTAGTGAACAAAACAAAAATTTAAAAAATATCCCTATTGTGTTTGATTTCTTCTCAAATTAAGCTGCAGAGATTCTTAACTAAATTTGTCATGATTAGAATAAAATTAAAATTTAGAAATTCCTTTAGAGCTTTTTCCTTATGCGTCTCTTTTTTAGAAGAATTTAAAAAATAAATAGTCAAAGTAAACTTTTTTACAAGACTTCCATATACAAAAGGCTTCGAAAAATCTGTTTACAAAATAGTGTTCCATTATCGTGAATGAAATTTCTCCTTACAAGAAATCTTAACCGGTGAGTGTTTGTTGTGACTTAACGGATTTTAACTGATCTTAAATATAGACGGAATCACTCCAAAAAAAAAAAAAAAAAAAACTAATTTTTAATGACAGGAAACTTTCTCACTCTAATTAATAAGTCTTAATCTTGAAAACCACAGTGAACTTGTACAAATGACCAAGACAAATCTGCTGATGGCATAAAAATTGGCAAGAAATTAGGTACTGGAAAATCTAAAATACGAAAAAGCAAATGCCAAGATTTCTGGGATTAACTGTTCTTTACTGTGTTGTCTTACTAGAAGTGAGGCGCAAGCGTTAGATTCTCCTTAAGTTCATTTTCCTTCATCGACCTCTCTCTTGACCTCTTAACTCCTCTTATTCTAGTCACTACAAGCATAACCAACCATTGCATCGACGAGCGGTTCATCTGCAACATATAACTTGAATGAGGAAAACTTATTTCATATGTTCCCTCAGCTTAAATGCCTGGCATGGATCGAAAGTTTTCAGTTGAAGTCTGGTAGCTGAAATTTCTTACCTCGTGCATCATTTCTAAAACTCACTGAAGGGTAGTTAACTGATATGTCGAGAGCTAATATCTTTTTTCACCATTAGTTATCACAAGTCTTCAACTTTTTCGCTCATTCGACGGTGTGTTAGATTGTAAAAAAAAGGTTAGGTCAGTGACGATAAATTTTATTTGTACCTTATCACCCATCGTATCTACCTAGCACATTTGTTAAAGAAGTAAACACTGTGTCAAAAACAACAGTTGCTTGGATTGCCAGAGTTGTATGAAACCTAAGTAGGTTACCTAAAGACCTAGAGCTGTTGAAATTGAATATCGCACTACAACAAAGGATCGCGCAGTGGTTAAACCTTTGGCATGGGAGAAAATAATGCGTAGTTAGAGAAAATGCTCAAAAATGAAGTAAAATAAAATTAGTTCCTAAGTGTGAATCCCAATCATACAGTGGTCAGTTTTCTGCCATACTTTTTTTTTAATTGAGCAGGAATTTTTTGGCGTTTTAATTTAATGAACCAGTGAACCATCCACTAAACCTTTTTTAAAATAAGTAGCTGTGTATTTAACTGAAATTAATACATCAGCAGTATTTGAAAACGGAATTTCAAAACTGTTAAAAGTGAATAAAACGATTTCTTTGAGTCATTGTAACAGCATGTGAGAGAAAAAACCATTTCAAGGATAAACAAACAATAATGGATGGAGCAAATCGATTCATGATGCATGTATTATCTTGTATAGCATAACTCCTAAGCTTAAACTTCTTTCGTTATGACGAGAAGTAGGAAATCTCTTTAAAGCACTTACTAAAGTGATAGTATAGCTTTGAAAAAAACCATATTATTAGTTTAGCTCTACGAGAAACTGTGCTGGCATGTTCTCACTTAGACTGAAAAGAGCCGGATTTTCACTTAGTTTTAGAGAAGTGACATTATCACTTTAGCAAACTTCAAAGAATATAGCTTTTTTAGAACTTTGAGAAATTTTGGTTAAAAATTAAAGAAAATTAGAGAAGGAAGAATATTGGAAATTGTTCGGACACATTTTCGGAACTAGTTAAGCCAGGACACTTTCATTTAGGCATCATGTTGTCAGAAATAAGAAAGAAATGAAAGAGATAGAAATGTAAAAGAAAATAAACCCTCCTAAATTATATCCATGATCTAGTTCCTTGACTTAAAATAATTCATATTTCCAAAATTGCCATATTTTTGCTATCTAGAAATACATTGTACACGTAGTACTTTGGAAATGCAATTTATACCTAGGATTTAAAAAACCTCCAGATCTAGTCGGCATTCCTTCCTTTGCAAAAAGAAGAGAAAGACATAACTTTCAGAGTAGATAACAAATAAACCATGTCTCCATGGAATTAGCGAGTAAAATACTGGAATAAGTAGAAAGGATCAGCAAAGAAATATTCGTTTTCGAATGTTTAACTTAATTCTGTTTATTCCTGCTTACCGGTCCGTAAAATTAACTACTTCAAAACTTTACTTGATAATAAAGATTAATTAATGGAATCTGAATAGAGACCTTCATATCTCTATTTTCTTTTCATAAATTTGCATATGAAATAATTTGTCTTTCTTAATATAAAATATCCTGTGATATCCAACCATCGTATCAAGATCTAAAGTATAATTAAGGAAGATTCATAAATTAAACTTCTTAAAGCAAAATGAGTCCAAAAAAAATGTGTTTCAAACTCTTTCTCCGACACCCAGATCATTCTCCATCATTTTTATTTTTCATTGCTTATAAGCTTTTTTCTCAAATTTTAACTATGAGTATATAACTAATTTGTCACAAAGGCAGCAAGATAACCCGAATTTTCTTAGATAATGCTTGCATATGGTATGAGAAAGTTGCAAAATCGAATAGTATTGCATATCATTTTATATGTTTCTCTAGTTTGCATCCAATTTACTGTTGTATTTCATCATTTTTTGGTCCTTTATATTTTCATATCATCTGCATCATTTTCTTTCAGATGCATTTTCAAAAAAAAAAAAAAAAAAAACAAAATAAAAAAAAAACAGAAAGGGATTCATAAAACTTATTGTAATAGTCCTTAATTACAAAATGAACTGATTGAATTCTTATTATATTTAAATAGGAAAAATGGTGATGGTTGATATTTTATTTTATATTTCCAAAATTGCAAGAATAAATCATGCTAAGTAACTTTTAAATTCACCTCGAAAGATGGGTTTCACCATTTTGCAGTTCTAGGATTAATAAAAATTAAGCCTGTAAAGAAATATTACTAAATTATTTTAAATTTTATTTCAGTTTGGAAATGAAAGCATGAGAACTTTTAAATTAATCACTTTTACTGAAGGAATTCCAACACACTGACTTATACTGAGACTTTTTTATTTCAAGATGAGAAACGGACTGCGAACATAATTTTAATCTGCAATATGTGTCCTAATTAATTATCTCATATAATCACTTCGCAATACCTAAGTTCACTGATCATAATTTGGCAACATGAAATTTCAAATTATTTCTCTTTAACATTCCTGCAATTAATTCTTTTTCTTTCCAACAAAGAAAATTAAATTTTGGGACAAAAAGTTGATTTAAAAAGAGTTTAATCAAAGTTATATTAGAGCATGCTTCTCATTTACAACAAACACTAAATACTAAAACTGAAAAATGAAAAACTGCTGGGCCAATTTTGATTATCAACTAACATTATAATATGGATTACGCTTAGAAGTCGGTGATGAGCCTCCTCAAATGAATATTGTATTGCTATTTCTTCATCATTCTTAGACAAAGGTAAACTTTAACTATTCTATTCATTTAAAATACATCGAAAATTTCTCTACAGTCTAATTCTTTACCAATATTTTTAATTGCCATTTAAATTTAAAAAAAAAAGAAAAAAAACACCTCTCGCAATCTTATCCTTTACTGATTTTTTGAATTCATTCATGAAAAATTCTTAAATTATTTATGATTGAGGAGAAAGTGAATATGAATTGACATTCTAAAAGTCTAGAAAAATTTACTTCAGTGGTTTTTTTTGTAATAATCCTTCGGCCGATGTAGCTGCCAGTTTCAAAAAGCCCTTGTAGTTCATTGCACTAAATATGCTTACTTCCCATTACAGATATCCGGCCATTTTATCATATCATTAATCATGTCTTTGAAGATAGAGATAGAAACATTACAGCCTTCTGAAAATGGCTTTCCAATTTCTCCGAGCAATTCCGTTATACTTTCTTTCTTCCTGCTTTTTTCATGGTATGTATTTTGAAGTGTTTCATTTAACAAATAATATACGTTTTCATAGTACTTTTCCTCACATCTCGCAGCTAAAAAATTCAACTTTAACAAAAATATGCAAAATAATCAGACAAACCAAAATAATACAATTCATCATAAATGCCAATCTGAGTGCCCATACTGATCTAATAGTTATATGCCATTGATATCACAAGAGCATCTTGTAGTGCGATTGGTGTAATATCTGAACTGAATAATTAGTTTACTAGGATATGGTTTGCAAAGCTAATTTTAAAGAAACTGATAAATTTAGAAAAAAAAATGTTCAAAGAGGCTTGCTTATTTCCAATTACATTTCCAATTTAAGAGAAGTTTTTAAATGTTTGCCAAATTACCATTCGTTTCTAAACTGGTTGACGCTACAAATGTAATGACAACTAAATAAGTCTTGCTCCTTTCATTTTATAACCAAATTGAAAATAACATCAGATTTTTATTAGATAGTAGACCTAACAAGGATTGAAAAATCAAAGTGTGAGTAAGAAATCACGGCCAGTAATCAGCCAGATCTTAAATTAATGATGTAATAACGTCTCTCTAATGTGACTGAAAATAATTTTCTTTTTTTAAACAGTCTTACGTATATATTTGCCTATCATGATTTATTATTTTTAGCAAAAGTCTAGCATTGTATTTTCTACTTTTGTTTTTCCAAAGGCTGAAGCAATTGTAATGACTATGTTCTGCACATGTTTTTTTCAGATGCGAAAGGGGAAAGAGTTTTAGTATAACTAAGCTTCATTCATAATAGTTGCTTTCAGAAATTGTTCCAGAAATCTAAAGATTTTATTAGAGAAATAATGATTGAAGCAATTTGTTAATACCAGTAATTTATAAATTTGAATTAAACTCAGTTATATCATGCAATGAAGATACTGGCTGGATCGATTTCACATAATGCCAGATATCATTTGATATTTTGATTTTAAGAAAGGCAATGCTTTCATAAATTTCCGCTGTTTTAAAAAGCAATGCTAATGCTTTCCGAAAGAAAGAATGAATTAAATCTTCATATCTTTGACTCTGGAAATAATGTCGACCATGCCTTACAAATACAATAAGATATCTAGGATTTGTCTAACTTCATAGTTTTGAATTATCTATTAAGCACATTTTCCACAATTAAGACATTCGCAATAACTTGTCAGATTTTCAATAACTATCTTTTTTCTTGTTACAGTACATTAATAGCCATTACTATAATAATTCAATTCACTTCAGAAACAAGAAAAAACAAGACAAAATGGCTTAGTATCTAAGTTTAAAGCTGGAATTTCAATATGATAAAAAAAATAATAAATTTACTTAAGTAGCAAATGCATGGCTGTAAATAGCGGAAACAGATTCAGCGAGAAAATGAATCTTTTTTTTACACAGAAACAAATATAAATGCTATTTTGTTTGAGGTACCAAAGGGACGATGATAAAACTTTCTCTGAAGAAAGCTCTTCCTAACTTCACAGCTATTGAAGACAAGTGCATGTCATACTTCCTGTTCAATTACTGCTTTTTTTGTAGTATTTTTGTTTGGAACAGTCTTAAAAAATTTAAACTGAAAAAAATTTTTGTATTTAATAAACTGAAAACTTTTCATCGACATAAACAATTACTACCGCTCTTTGTTGGTTACGAAAAAATACATTGGTTGGCATTGAAAAATGAATACTCTGTTCAATTCTTGGATAGTTCGTTTCCTGAAGTGACACAAACATTAGCTTCATAGCTTCGGATGGAAATGCTTTCCTAAATTTTTCTAAAAATAAATATTCACTGCCGAAAAATTACAGCAGTTCAGAATACCGCTTGATGGTGGTTTATATCATAAATAACCGATGACTGATGTCAAACTTTTCCTCATCGTCCATGAGAAAACAAGTTATTCTTTAATTTTTTTTTCTTGAAATTCTTGAAATTGTTTTTTTCAGAAAAAAAAAAGGGAAAGAGAAGCGGATAATATCCACTTTGTTAGTTTGTTAACAGGATGTCCACAATCTCAGAGCCTGCAAACAGATGGCTCGGTATTTGGATTTAAATATTTTTATTTCGAAATAAAAGTTTTACCAGTCAAAGCAAGTGGTACTAATAAGAGAATGAAGTTAAAGTGATAGCTCATTAGCACAGAGTTCAATGAATTTCAAACAGTTTCGAGATAATCTACGTAGAGGCTTTGTGATATTCTCGTTTTTTAAAATCAACTCAAAAGGGATCGGTATAACGACTTTTTTTTTATTGGATAAATAAAATTTTTGTCATTTTTCAAAAAAAAATTTGAAAAATAAAAAGTTAACATGAGCGAAAAGTGAATTTTTTGAAAATTTTATCATTATTAGAAATCTTAAGAATGGACCAGTACAAACAGGAATCAAAATAAGGTGGATTCTTTAGAAGTGAACAACTGCTGCGTACAAAAACCGCTTTCATAGATGCTAAAAATTATTCTTGAAAAAGTGGAAAAATATATGAAAATTTGTAAATTTTCATAAACAAGAGCCTTGATTGATAAAATGAAAGTACAAATCACGAAAGGCAGAAGATTTAAGATTTTTGTTGATAATATTTTGTCCGAAGAAATTCCAAGACTCACTATGAGTTTTTTCTGCAGCGGGAAAAAGAGCGCGGGAAGGAAACACTGATTTTATAAATAGCATTTCATAAAATGAAGTTTTGAAATGTTTCCAAAACTCCAAGGATTCTTTTTCTTTATTCATGGGAAATAATTTAAAATCGCAAAGAACAAAAAGACACGGTATGCAGTAAGCAAATTTCTCAATAAAGGATTGAGCTAAAAAAAAAGGATGTAGAACAGAAGTATTTGGCGTGAAGTGTTAATGAGGTTGAAAATCGTTAAATCTCAGGATAGATGTGAATTACAAAAGGTCAAATACAAGATTCAAAAATGATACGACCATATTTTTAGGCAGGAAATTCACTCGAAATTCGAAAGTACTATTTTTAAGGTACTATTTTCCACTTACAACTTCCTTTACTTTTCCAATACACTTCACTAAATTATTTGGAAGATATAAGTAGATAGACATCTTCCACTACGTCCGATCTACTTCATAAATTAGACAAAATTTTAGACAACCTGAGTGAAGTGTCCGTGAATCATTTTTTCTTCACATGAAATGGCATTTCCACTACAAATGTGACAAACAGTTAATTAATTATCAGTGAAAATGCCACCAGTCACCTCTAATCGTTCTTTTGTTGATCAAGCTTACTTCCAAATTCAGCGTAAAGGTGTCGTGAATCAGTCCTGAAAGAGATATTATGCGAACAGTTTGTAATTTTTGCAAAAGCCCAGTATTTTCAATGCATGATGATCATTTTAATTGTTACTAAGTGGTCGAATGTAAACAAATAAACAAATTGCCAAAAATTTGATCTCCAAAAATCTATGCAAAAATAAATCAGTTATGATGAGGCTGATGCAGAATATGATGATAAGAGTGTTTGTTATAAGCATTCTAATTATATTTTCCTTATTTCATTGTCCAGTAATCTAGAGAAGTCTAAAACTTGGAGAGCTTTCACATTTCATGTAAGGAAAACTTTTTACATTTTGGCGTTTTGTATCATTTCAGTTAATTGCATAGTACACTCCTTTGCATTTAAACTGTACTAAAATATCTTTTTCCGTGCATTTCTGTTCACTTTATTCTTTCACTTCTGTTGGCTTATAATCTCAACGATAACAAAGAAAAGATATGGATAAAAATAATCAATTAGAACTTTTTGTTTTAAGGATATTTCTGTGAAAAGAATGAAAAAACTACCTAACTATAAAAATCAAAATCGTCAGCTCATTTGAATAATAATGTGGTTAAGGATCATATAAAAAAATGTCAGAAGTGAGTTATAACGGAATACAATAATAAATTTTTACTGAAGAGTTTGCTGATTGAAACTATAATTGATTGATTAACTTCGACACTTTTTAAGAACTGGTAGATGAATTGTAGATATCTGTTTGAGTTCTACTTAACGACAGAGCTATAATATTGCCACTCCTGAGATCAGCCTACGATGTGTGTATCGATGTGGCTAATTGGTAGAAAATCAACCAGTCAAGATGTATCGAGCAATCCCAAGAACACAAGACCAAGTAAAGGGAATTTGTTTTATTGGAAATCTTTCAGCAGAAGATTCATTTTTACTCAGGCATCGTAAAGGTATGATCCCTCTGCTTCAAAATTTGCTTCAATTTCTCAAGTTAAAGTTATGTATATTCACTGGACAGTTATGAAAACCAACTTTCATAGAAAGAAAATGAGACGATACTTGCATAAGGTCTTTGAATGTCTCGAGGAAAAATTTTAGATTTCTAACTTCACAAGCAAAGCTAGAGACTAATTAATTGCTCCAAATAATCCCATAATGATTATCAGACAGTGATAAACAAAAGCAATTATACATGTGTACAGAATGAAAGAGCGAAACACAAAAGAAAAACAACATGATTTCTAGGAAATTCTGGAATCGAGGAAGCATTTTATCTTAAATGCCCTCTTTTGAATTGAATAATTCCTTTACTCGAAATTTCAGTTCTTCAAAACTAAGATGATTACAGTGGATGGATCAGCCGTTTCATGGTATTGTAGCAAGTTACTTTTCCTGAATATTTTGAGGGGAAGTATCTGGGCAAGGGTTCTGGAACAAACGAAGTATATATTATTTTACAACAAAGAGTCAGTTGTTTTCGGTAGAAACAGTAGGTCAGTTCAGAAATATTTTGACAATGACATTCTTTGGGAACGATGCAAATCTACGACCTGAAAATTTTCAACAGGAAAGCAAGCAATTTCACTAAATTTGACATGACTCATTGAATGCATTATTTGAACTTTGAGTCAGACTGCTTGATTAATCAATTACTTAATCAACCTCATAAACTTGTGAAGGGATGTTTCAGTCACCTGTGCTGGACAAAATATGCTCAGCATTCTTAGTTAATTATAATTCGAACATCCATCACTAATTTTTAGAACAGATATTTTATATTTATCAAGCCCAGACCTCTGAACAGCTAGCCAAACTGACTTATTTTCTCACATTTCTGATAATTTCTTAGCTGGAAGAAAGGAACTGAATATGAAAGTTAATAAAATATTTTAAATTGATCTAGGATGATCTTCGTACATAAGCACGATAATACCAAGTACTGAAAATTTTAGCTTTTTTATTTATAGGTCGACATATCTTTTATTACAACAGAAAAAAAAAATTGGCAGCATTTTAATAGCCGAAGTTTCTATTCGCAGAAAGCAGTATTGTTTTCTTCTTTTCGAATTAATGAATAATGCAAATTGTTGCATTATATTTTGTAGTTTCTGTCTATCTTAGAAAGTAAGAAATGATGAGTGAGACTGGAAGTGAACTTCAGATCAGTTCAGTGAATGTGACACTTATTTCTTTTATTTTCTACATTTTCAAAATTTCAATAAAACATGACGTCATTACGTTTCCTGCTATTACACTTTCGCAGTAAATCAATTAGAACCTTCCTCAGAAAGTAAAAAAGAGACAAGAATTTTTAACAGTTATTTGTTGCAGTTAAGAAAGCCTTTTATAAACTAATTGTCAGATGATAGTCATGCTTGATTTTTTCTCACCAAGAACATGATGAAACAAGAACTCGAAACTGATCACTTCTCTCGTCTTCAAATATTTCTATTGAGGAAAGAAACAACTGGTTTGTATAAATTACCGCTTCAAATTGAGTTTTTCCTTTCTTGACTTAAGGATTCGTACGCCATTTAGCTTCAACAAATGCGAATCTCGAGCTGTGATCCCTGCACAACAGCCGACAAGCGGAGGGAGGCACGCTACCTAACTTCTTTTCTGCTAAGGTGCCATTTAACTTCTCACTGAGAAACATCCAGTTCCACACTAACCACGCATTCCACGGAAATCCGGCATGAAGCTGCAAACCGGTACCACACAACACTCACGGAAGCAGCGCGTGCTACCCGTCAAGTTAAAGGAATCCCCTCACATTTCGTGACGTAAACGTCTTTACGTCACGAAATGGCATCCGACAGCACTTCGGTACCTTCTCTTTTCTCATTCCTCTCCAGTCTGTCCATTTCACTCAATGTCGCTTTCTATCGTTCTCTCTCTCCTTCCTCTACATCTTTTTGCCTCTCTTTCCCATCCAACAGTGGAAGGTTCTCTAAATATGATCTTTGGTTGCCGCCTAGAAAAGTTTTTCTTATTTGTTGATGAGCTCTTTTCCCTACACTCAGAGTCTCTCTTTCTTTCTCTTCTCCTCAAAGTAATCACGTCTAGTCGCAGCTCTCGTTCTTTCTTCCTTTCCTTAGCATACTTCAAACACAGTCGTCTGTTTGGCAACTCTCATTTCGAATCTTTCTCTATTTTGATGAGAAACCTTCCTTCTTCACTTCCTCAACGACTGTTTCTCCACTTGCCTCTCCTCCTTTCCACCATCTTCTCACCATTCTTTCATGTCTCTCCCTGTTGTATATAATCGGATAGCTATTGTGATCCATGTCGACCACAGAAAAATACGTATATAAGTGAGGTAGAAGTAAGGCGGGCGTCGTTTGGAATTTTTAAATTGCCGGGTGTTGTAGAATGGTTCGGGTATGAGAAATTGCGTGGGATCGGGTCGGGCCAAGTCGGGTCAAGTTGGGTCAGATGTGTCGAGTCTGACTCATGCATCAGTCTACCATTCCATCGACTCTTGCTGTAGCTGATAATGAGAATAATAGTACACCATGCTGATAATGATATCACACAGCCCCCATCATCGCACTGTACCACTGGTCCCTTCTTTCGTTCATTTATTCATTATTCGCTGGTAGCATGTTTTCCTACAAGTGCTTTATGGTCATCGTTCTTCCATCTTTGGAAACTCGCCACTTCATTTAATTTTACTACTTAAAGTTGATGGTGTATGTCATAAATCGAATGATACCTTCGGGATTTTGTAATTCCTCTTCCAGGAGACATGGATCAAAGTAGCGGGCGTTTAATAAGTGAAGGACGACTGATAACAAGGGAGACAGAAAAGGGTGACCTACCGACCGATATTCCGGATGCAACACTTTTAACGAATACAGTGGGTGAATCAGTGATCGACAGGACGTCACATTCCAGTGTGTCACAATCCGAAACAGTGCGAGAAAATTTTGGTGATCGGGAAAGTAAAGTGCAGGTGACAAGTCTCCAGAATAGTACATGTGGTTCATGTAGATCTACAGATGACATTGATAGGTAAGTCATCTGGTACTTCTTCAGTTGCAAGTACTCCAGTGACTACCGCACAAAGTTTTGGAAAGTGCACCCTTCAGTCGTTGTCTTTCCTGTTGATAGCAAATGTAATAATTCCGCGCCATATCTGTGGTTTCAGAAAAAACCGTGAAGTGTAATACTTCTTATCGTTTATGTTGTTAATCACTTGCATGAAAGTAATGTTTTTTCACTTCATATATAACATTACTGATGAGATGTTCAAAGTGCCACGCAAAATGATAATGCACTGTTGCTTTTTCAAACCATGTAATTGTCTGTTCTGTACCTAATTTCATCCGGTGACCGAATTCGAATTTTGAATTTGGAATATGAAATCCATAACTAAGTCAAATAATATGCCAGGATTTTTTCAATCGCACGATATCTATATTCAGTCGGCAGTTTCCTTTGCGTGTCATGGTCTGGTTATCAATTCACTGTCTGGATTTGACATGTGAGGCCATGGATTTCAAACAGTATCTCAAGGTGGCACAAAGTAATGGTTAAGCATCTCGGTAGCTGGACATACCTCTTGATGAAACTGGGTTTTTTCAATTTTTTAAAAATTGAAATTGTAGCAACAGTGAGGAAGTGAACAATCGGCTCCGATTAATGAACAACAAAGAGATGCAAAGCAAGCTGACGACGAAAACTTTGCCTACAGGAAAGCTTGTTAACCTGTTGCCAGAATCAAATGACCAAGAAAATTGTACATTTTTTGGAGTGGACAGTGAAGAACAGGACAATCAAACTACTACTCAAATTCTGGCTGATCGTCCATTTCAGCGGTCCGCTCAAGCTCTCAGAAATGATACGGATTCTGTCGGAAGAGTTCGGCGGGTAGACTTTTATTTTTGGTATTTTTGGTAATGCTTTATTATTTTTTCTTTTCAGTTAGGATAAAGAGAGAAAAGAAAGAATTTTATTGTAAACGATCTATAATTTATTTACCCTGGATTATATGTTGAGAAAACTGTCTATGCAAATTAGAATGGAATTCTTTTTTTTTTTTTTCTAGTAGTTTATGGTTTGGGCAGTATTTTGGATGGCTTATATGAAAGCTTGGATTATGATAAACTTTGGAATTTTGTAACTAATTTTTTAAAACCTGGGAGATGCAGAGGTATATAACGCAACCTAGGTGGATTAGGATAAATTCGTTGGAACGTTTTATTAAATCTACATTTAACATTCTCACAAAAATCGAGGCTTTTTTTTCTTTATCTTGAAATTTCATTTTTTAGGAAATGGAAAAGATTTTGTTGAAAATGGATGAAGGGGTCCCGGATATGGAGCTAATTGACGATTTTCTTCGGGAATGTTCCATAATTTTAAGAAATCGGTGGCGAGCTCGAGATAGATTTTCTGAAATTGCATTCCAGGTCCTAGGCGGTGTTGAATTTTCGAAATGTTTTTTTTTTTTTGAATTGTAAAAAATTAATAATGAGTATATTGTCAGTTATTTTGATGAGAATTCCCTTGATTTTGTCAATTTCCATCACCAGAAATATATTTTAGGGCTTACTTTTGGTGCTCGAATTTTGCTTAGCTTATACGAAATCGTATGATCCTATGTTTGACTACTTTTTGTCGAGTTTGGGCTATAATTCGGTCGCATTCTGGCGTCTTGCCGTTCCCTTGATATATGACTCGGATCTATCTGCCGGTACTCATTATCGTGATGCCTTATTGTTCGCTCTGGCACTTTACGATGTCAACAACAGTAAAAGTCGTTTACGGTTATAATTAGCTTCATTTGAGTTTTTTCTTGGCTCGAGCTCTCTGTAGAACTGTGTCATGCCGTCGACAGTCAATGGTTTGTAAGATAGGTCACAGAACAAGGTTGTTACATCTCCCTAATTGCATTTTTGGCACTTCTAGGGAATTATATGCAGCTGTTCCTGGTGTTCGGCAAAGTATGCTCGGGATCCATGCCAAGCGCTTTGGCGAAAAATACCGCCACTTACAGGTTTATTTATTTTGTCACATTTCGTAATTAAAGCCGAATTAATCTTTTTTTTTTTTTTCTCGAATCATAACGAAATAACAGATGATGCGAAGTCGTGCAAGTTCGAGAAGATCCAGCATTCAAGGTTCAATTGAAAATCTGGATTTATCGGAGCTTGAATTTGATGAGCCGACTGAAAATGATGCACATGCCGGAGGTGGACTAACTGATATTTCTCATCACAAGGTTTTATATTCGCATATTTGTTTTTTAAGTAAGAATTAAGTTTTTATTGCAGTAATTAATCTAAAAATGGAGATTTCATCGAATTTGGGTCGTAAAAAAAGCAGGTGAGTCAAGACTGAGCTTAATACTGGTCATGTGGACTTTATGAAGAATGCTGACTTGTATTATGGAGTGAAATGTTATAAATAGAGTCTTTAATTAAAAATATATAAACGAAGAAAGCTTATAAAACTATGACAAAATAGTCACTTTCACATGTTTTTTCCTCCTTCTTTTTGTATAACTTTGAACTGGTTACAGGTTATGCATTGAAGATTTCTCATGAATTTTTCATTTTTAGCACATATTTCTTCCTCTTTATATGTATAGTAAAAAATAATAATAATAAGGAAAAAGAACGTTATTTAAGTATGGTGAAATGAGACAGATTTTTTACTTTCAAAAAATCTTGACAGTCAAGATTTAGCTGAATTTCTCAGTCCACAGATCTTTCCGGTTTTTGAATTTGAATGAAAATTTCGGAAAATGGTGCACTTGTTCTTCAGCAGCGTGTAATCAACGTGTCAAACGCTCCACCAGTGTCAATAAAGCGTAAGCTAAGTGGTAGTTGGGAAATTCAACAAGGAAGTGGTGGGTTGGTGGCCTGTGTCGATCCAGTAATGAGTGTGGATAAAGAGAATATATGGCTTGCAAATATTGGGATGAATCTACAAGGAGCTGCCAGACGACTCTCTGAAGATCATGTATTCTCCCTTTGCAGTTTGTTTATCTATAACAAAGTGTAGCATGTCGATATTGTAATTGCGGGAAGTGAATGAATTTTTGCATCTCAGCTTTCAGGGGCCTCCTTCAACCAATTCTCTTGGATTACCAATTCTTCGGCAGGCCAATGCCGGAGAAATCTTCCATGTCTTAGGTGACGATCCGAAACCGAACTCGTTAACAGATAATGAAAGAGACGTTGAGTAAGTAGTCTTTCATGTCCCGTAAGTAATTAGATGGCAGTTGAACAAAATATTCAGTTTGGTCAGTTCAAAATAAGAGATAAAGAATCGGAACGTGTTTTACAAGATTAAGGTATGAATAAACAAAAAATCGGTTGGGAAAAAAAGATAAATAAGAAAAGACCAAAATGAAGCCTTAGTGATTGCTGTTAAAGAAAAAAAAAATAATGCAGGGAGCTGTTGAGATGTTGTGTTTTGTTAGTTTTTTCACGCTAGAAAAATTTCCCTGTCTCAGCCAAAAGTTGTTTGGTTCAGGCGAGAAATGTCATTACTGTCAGTGCTGCATGATTATAATAAATCGAACTACCAACTGAATCCAGTAATTGTGAATCAAGAAGATTATAACACATACTATGGTGGTATCAGTAATGGTTTACTCTGGCCTGCACTTCACAATTTGCCGGAATATATTGTTAAGGATTACGATGATGAACAGGTTTGTGCATTACTTCTTATTCTCTGTTATTACCAGATACCACTGAAATTCACCTTTTATTTTTTTCTTTCGCTATCAATGTGACTTTTATTCTTTTCTTTTTTTAAATGGTTTTTAGGATGTCTTAACTTTGCAGATACTTCGAGAACATTGGTGCGCGTATGTTAGAGTGAATTATCAATTTGGAATTAATGCTGTGCGGAATAGCCGACCTCAGGATTTCATCTGGATTCATGATTATCATCTAATGCTTACAGGACAGATGATGAGAAGTTTAGATAGTAATTTGGAGGTGGGCAATATGTTTTAATATGGGAAATAATTGCCGAAAAATTTTCTCAAGTTTGATTTTATTGTGTTTATGTTAGTATTAAAAAATCCATACTTCATTTAGGTCGGATTTTTTCTGCATATTCCATTCCAACCTCCAGACAACTGGATGATGAAATATCGTATCGTTGCAGAACCAATAATGCGAGCCTTACTTCGATTCACAAAAGTCAGTTAACTGAACACACTTTGTGCCTTGGAATCGTATAAAAGCTGGAAAATATCAAGCGGGTTACCATTTATGATTTTCGTTCCGCTTTTTCCCATATGTTCATATTGTGGTTTTCGAGTAATTTTTGAACTCAAATTCCTAATTTTTTGAGTACTATGTGATATGATGTATGAATGTTGTGGAAAGAATGCGATTTAAATGACATTTGTTTTGAAAATTCCATTCACAGGTTGGTTTTCAAACTCACCGTGATCGTCAAAAGTATGTAGAACTAGTGAAAAAACATATATCACGTGCTCGCATTCAGTATGAAAGTACAGTTGATATATTCACCGTCACTCATGAAGTAATAATTACTTGATTGTTTGATTCTCCTACTGGATAAAATTCTCTAACAGTTTCATTTGCGGGACTTTTCTTATTTGTAGAATTCGTATTCCTTTCCAAGTTTTTGACCATTTAGAATTAACGGTTTTTAAACTACGCATTGGTCAATAGACGGACTCGAATTTCGACAAAACTTTTTTCAGAATTTTACGTGTTCATTGGGTGTTTTCCCCGTATCAATCAAAAATGAGGATTTTTTAAATATCGTTAAAAATCCAGCGACTACAAAGCTTGCTGCAGAGATACGAAAAAAGGTAAATTTTGGTTTTTGCTGTCTGAATTATTTTATTTTGTTGCCGTCGGGTTTTAACATTGTTGAAGATGAATCTTTTTTAGCTACTCTCTGCTGGATCCAACAAAGGATGCATTTTTTTCTCGGTCGAACGATTCGATTATACGAAAGGTATTGCTGAAAAGCTTAAGGTTGGTTTATAGAAATTTTCGTTGCTAAAATGTAGTAATTATTAATATTATATTTTCTGTGGGAAACTTATTTCCCAATGCTACGTCATTTTTTAAACATAATTTTGGTGATTGTTTACAGTGATATCTCCCCTAGAAGTTCTGGTTATGACAAATTAGTGAGTGCTTTTTAGGCCTGGAAGCGCTATTTTGAGAAATATCCTGAACGTATTGGATTGGATCTTTTGTACCAGGTGGCAGTGACCAATCGGCGGTCTGTAGAATCGTATCGGATTTATCAAGACAATTGCTTGAAAATTGTTGGCGATGTGAATACTGCATTTTCTTGCAAAGAATTCCCTAACTGGAAACCCGTCAAATTCAATATGGATGGTATTTGAATTATTTGCTTGATCGTTTACTTCATTTACGTATTGTTCCTTATAGCTAAATAAATATCTCTTGCTTTTATATTTCGGGAAACGTTTTAGGTTTACCTCGAGCTAAATTGGTAGCACATTATTTGGCAATGGATGTAGGTGTTGTAACACCCATCAAGGATGGCATGAATCTAGTTGCAAAAGAAATGCTGGTTTGTAATCCCGCAGCTGCACTCATACTTTCTTCGGGAGCAGGAACTGAAGTTCAGTTGGGTAATGCTGGTTTTTATGCCAAGGACAAACAATGTTATTACCGAGTCGAAGATGTCGCCAATACCGAAGTTAGCGTAGTTAATTTTTTTTTTTTTTTTTTTTTTTCAGGATTTTTGGTTTTGCTGTGTATCAGTATGAGATTTCATAAATTTTGAAAATATTTTCTAGAAATTTGATTTTGCTCTCTAGAAAGCATTAAATGCCTTTTGTTGATTTAAAAATATATCGCCATTATTGAAAAACACGTATTTAGGTATTTGCTGACTGTTTTTATAAAGCTGCAACGGAATCATTGGAAGTAAGACGTGGTCACGGCATTCTACTGAATCAATACTTAATGAGTCATGATATCGATGAATGGAGTACGGCTTTCTTAGATCCTTCGTGGACGCATGAAGTAATCAGACTTACAGAGGTACTTACCGTTGAAAGCCTTATTCGCTTCAAAACATACGTTGTTCTAATATAATTAAGTTTCGCTGCAGTTCGTGGTGAAAAAACTAATGTAGTAATTTCATAATTTTTTCATCTCTTCGTGACGACTGTATATTTAGGTGAAGCTTCTGGCTGATTTTTACCAACTTATGGATAAGACATGTCAGGTACGTCGTCAAATTGCTGAGCGGGTTTTGAAGGGAATTGCAATTCGAACCCATTTCTCTGTTTCACTGGAGAATGCGAAGGTAAAGTTGTTGTGCCTTGTACACTGAAATAGTTACTTCATAACAAGTATACATATCCGAATCTTTTTCTACAGATATTTATTTTTCTAGAACTTTGTTTTTGTGAAAAATGGATTATTAATGTTATGAATGATAGATTGGTTTATTCTTTCTAGGCATCGCTTGAAAACTCATGTGTTCCTGGTACGCATATTCTAATTTTGGAGACTGCAGCTGCAGGTGACGACTCCGATGAGGGTAGTCAACATTTGACTGCAAAATTTGACATAGCAAATGAATTGGCTGAATTGGAAAACGATCTTGAGTTTCTCAGATTCATTCAGAGTGATGAAATCAATAATGTGGAGCAGTTCGTTATGGTTAGCTCTAGACTTCAATTTTCGATTTCATTTACTCGATTACAGATTATTGTTGTGATCCCATTTATTCTTGCTGTATTATTTTTCAGACCCTTGGAAGTTATCACCCGGCTGGACAAACAGCATTTGTTGATGAAGTTAATAAGGCATTTGCGTTATTAACTGAAGGTGATCATTTCCAACACTTTTTTACTGATCGTGATGGTACGCTGAAGTCCTACTCTTGTTCTTATCCAGCCAGCATTCAACCAGCATATTCTGCGGTCATCCAAGTACATATAAATTTATTATTACTCGAAAATAATATATACCTATCAACATTAACCCTTCTATAGCAGCATAATTGTATTTTGATCATGTTTTCTGGAAATTTGAGAGTAATTCGAATGCTATTCCTTAATTAAAAAATTTCAGGCACAGTTTGCTCGTCGTTGCGCACAATTTTGTGCTATTGTTACTACATCACCCCTGATGCATATTGGTGTTTTAAACGTTAGCACAATGCCAGAGGGTTTGTATTTTAAAATTTGTAATCCATTTTGATAGCATCGATGATAAAGAACCGTTTTTTAAGCACTTCAACACTAGGTTTCCTTTTTTAAGGTTACTATGCCTATGGTGCATCCGCTGGTCGTGAATGGTATTTGAACCCCTCTCTTCAGTTCAAGGATGATAGTGTCAATGACGCAGATCTGGCTTTGCTAACGAATGTGTTTGAAAGAGTATGCAAAACATTTCATACTTAAAATGAAATATTTGAATTAAATAATGAGTTTTTAATGTGATATATTCCAGTTGGAGGAACTACTTGAACAACCGGAGTATCGTAATTTTACGTGGATTGGATCCGGTTTACAGAGACATTATGGACATATCACAATTGCCCGGCAGGATGTCAATTATTCAGTTCCTAAGCATCGCTCGTCCCTTTTGTTCGTTGTTTAATCCCTCTTTTTCAAGGATAATTCTTTAAATTAATGCATCAATCTAATTCTCCTTGAACAAATGTTCATTCCAACCTTTTATTTAAGACCATCCTTTTATGAGAGAATGATCTTAAATAAAAGTCTTGTGAGTGTTTGTAGGTATCAAGCAGTATGTAAAATAGTGAACGAAGTGGATCCTACTGCGGCAACACTAGCATTACGAGAAGGTGAATTCGATTTGAAAATTTTCACAAAAGTAGCGCTATCGGAAGTTAATAGTGCCACGGTAATCTTTCATTTAACTCTTTTAATAAAAACCAAATAATTAAATCTTCTAATTAACTGGTAATATATTTTACGAATGAAAGGTGGAAATATTGCAGGTTGTTGTTAAAAAGGATGCTGCTGAAATTCATATGTAGGCTAAAAAAATTTTTGAGCTCTAATTTATAAAATATAGCCGTGACATCAAATACTTTGACTCATCAGCCTTCTTTATTGCTAAATTCTTTTTAATTTAATTTTTAGTCCAAGATTTCTGGTCGTATCTTCAACAAAGGACATGGTATTCGTTTGATCAAGTCGAAAATGGGTCTTAAATTAAATTGTGGTAAGATTTTGGTTTGTGGTGATTCTGAAACCGATTTGCCGATGCTTGAAGAATGCTTGACTTGTTCGCCAGCGAATGTCTATACAATTTGGGTTACAACAAATCCTCAGCTGCAAGAAAAAGTGCGATCACTTTGTGGAACATATGAGAACGATCATTACGTTTTTGTGTCTTGTCCTGAAGTAAGATTTCTTTGCTCAACAGTTCATTTACTGTAATCATAAAATTTGAATGGAGTTGTGTCATATTTTGAGATCCTCCCAGAGAATTATATTTAACATTCAAGTTCTCGAAATTTTCATGGTGCTGAACTTGAAATGTTCATTTTCGTTTGTTGACTTTGAAGGTGTTACTGGGTGCGATGGCAAATGCAACCGTGCGCGAAATTACAATACGGCCGCAGGGAGATGATGATGATGACGAAGAATAATTTCGTTTGCACTTGTTTATATTTTTTTTTTTTATCTGCATTGTATATAGTATACATTTCTATTAGTTAATATGGAATATAAATTAATTATTTGGATCTTGAGTAAAACTAATTAATATCAGCTAATATATTGGGCCTCTTCACAATATTGTTTTTGTATATCTTTTTCAGGTGAATTATGTTTACCATCTAAATGGTTTTTTAATTCAATAAATTTATATATTATGGAATGGTTTAAGTTAGGAAAGTATCTGATTTTAAAGTGAAAAACTCTTTATACCTTTACATTGCTATCAAATTACTATAGTTTAGAACAAATGGAATTATATTATATTGAAAGCAATGCTCTTCAGATCGCTTTATTAATTTACTGCTGTGAATGCTTGCTACGTTGACAGTTAATGATTCGTTCATGTAGCTCATTTCTAGTCCACATGAATGAATACTCCCATACCTCATTTGCTCATGTGTAGGATGATTTTTCTTTAAAAGTACGCTTTTTTTTTTTAAAGAGAAATTTACTTTCTAACTGGAAAATCGAGGAGCACTTGTAGTTTCTCATTACATGTTGAACTTATACAGGTCATCATAATGTTCATTGTTTTTCCTGAAATTAGACTGTTGGTTTTGTCTTCAACATTAAATGCTAAGGTATTTTCCTGCAAGTTTTTGTTAGGAATTGATGTCACTAGCATATTTCTAACTATGCAATGCAAAGAAGCAGAATGTGCAATGCATGAAGGATACCTTTGCATTCGTGCCTCAAGTTTTTATTTGATGTAAGGCTACTGTACAATGTGGTTTTATTGCTCTGTTTAAGGTTATCAGTATTTCTACATTTGTTAGGAGGTGATTTTGTTTTAAGAGCAAGTAATGGTTCCATTTTTCCGAAAAAAAGTCAATGGAGCAAGTCAGTGAATTGTTAGTTTAATTAATCTGGTTTCTCAGTTATTTCCAGTAGCTTATAATTACAACACTGCTGCAGTATAGTAATGATTGTTTTAGTCGGAGTGAGACAAAGAATGTACGGCTTTGGGAAAATGTGTTCTACTATATTTTGTAGAAACTGCAATCTTTAGTTGACAGTTTGGTGGGCATGAAATTCAATCTGCATCTGATCGACTACCTGACTTGTAATTCAATCTTTATTCCAGAAAGTTTTTTATATGAAATATAGTGCTAATCAAATGCTTCAAATTGCAAGTATATATCTAACGTTTCTGTTTCACTCAGTTTGATGTTGGTATATGTTAGGTGTAGTACGCTCCTTATTGGTAGCTTTTTTTTTGCTACAGTTTACCAAGACCAGTTCTTTTTCTACTTAGCCTTTACACCTTAGTTGATATAAAAGTAATTAAAAAGTGAATCTTCGTAGTCGGGCTTCAGTGATTCTCTTACGCAGTAACGCCAGGCATATATTGAAATATATCTCCAGAAGTCATGAAATCTGATTTCTGAAGTTTATGAATTTCTATTACCGAGTGGGTAGTAATAAACTGCGCCCGTCGTTCAGGCTTCTTAATGTATCCTACCAGAGCCAGTTCACTTACCCCATGTGCTTCATTATTGTTAAAATTTTTCTTCTGGAGAAACTTGAAGTCATTTAAGAGATTAACATAAATACAAGAGCATCTTCATCAACAAGTGAAGCACTGTTCATATTTCAGTTTTCACAATTAGAAAACGGTTACTACATATGCGGAGATTTTGGTAATGAGAGTCCGCTAAAAATTGCTGCATTTGAAACACTGATCCTTAAATAACGGTCAGTTCGTACTTGTTACTTCCCTGCTTCATCTCGTACTGTCCCTCATTAGCCTCGAAGATAATCACAGCAACAGCATGCAGATACCAGACATGGTTAAGGATGGCCTTATGATGACTATCGGTTCGGTAACTGTAAGCTTCACAGAGGTTGATCGCACTTTTTGTGTGACTGCATTTTCTGCTACTGAAAGAAATTAGGGTGTGGAAATATAAATGTTTTTTTACATGAATGATTCGTTAACAGTAGGTTGGTTATTACATAGAAGGTTTGTCCTTGTTTTAGCTGAATGCATGACTTTAGCTACTCGTAGAATTCAGGTCTCTATCATTGCAGTTGATTAATTTTTACAGTAATCTAACTACAACAACTGAGGAATGTATCGTACATTAATCGACCTCGAAGCTATAAAGTGTAAAGTATTTTACCGTTGGTCTGGTGTGATTCGTATTCAAATGTTCTCGGGAAGCTGCTTCACTGATACCATCGAATTGGCACAACTTATTTCCTTTGAAGGTCTCAATTGTTATCGCCTTTTCAACTATCACTGCACTGAAGTCATAACTCATGATCACGCTATCGGGGTCGTCCAAAGTCTTTCGGAAGCGAAGGCTGTTCGATCCTGATGTTATGTATATTAGATTGGTGTCATGTTTTGTAAAGATTAAAAATTTCAGCTGAACGGCTTCACAACGCTACCAATTTCGAACATTGGTTCCACTGCCGGAATTATAAGTCTGTTATTTATCGGTGCAGTCCTCAAAAATTGCTTATATTGTCGTTCTGAAGTATTTTTAATTTAATTTAGTCTATTTTCAGTAGTTTTTATACTAATTATCTTGAAATCCTGAAAATATAAATTATGGACTTGTGAAGTTCTACATGCTCACTTTGTTCCTATAAGCAGGTTTATTTTGGGAATGCTGTTTTCGTCAGATTATTTATGAAACTGTTTAAATACAACTTTCATTGAAATTCGAAATATTCTTGGTTATGTAGTGGATGGGATGTCTTTTTCTTTACATCGAGTGTGTATGTTTTCGGCGCGTATATGTTTTAACTTTGGGTAAAGGATAAATTAGAAACATAGTCTTACATGGACCTGGTTGGTCCGGAGTTGATAGGAAAGCAATCCTAAATTTTCCCATTTTGCACTTAGTATTGATGATGGTGCATATTGGAATTTGTAAAATTTATTTATTCCCTTTCTGAGCTGTAACATGAAATGGATACGTAATTTATTTGCAGATATTATCCTTATATAAGTGATACCTTTTCTGGTATCTTTATCTGTTTAGAATTATAGGTACTTTTCGGACATCCATTGGTTTTCTTTTTTATATTGCCTACACTAGTCTCTTTTCAGGCTTTAGTCTGTCCAATTTTCCTCCTTATTCAGATTAATTTGTACTTTAGGAAGTTTTAGTTGCTGGTCATTGTTTTGCTGAATACCAGGAATTGTAAATTTTTTTTCTCTTGAAATGTTGGAAAATATTGCTTACCTGTACAAGTGTGTAATTTTATCTTTATTCCCGAGTTTAATTTTATTTCTCTCCTTCTACCCTTTTCTTTTAATGCTTCTGATGGACTTTTTTTACTGTATCAGTTCTTAATAAATTAATAAAAAGCGCATCATTTTACGAATAAAAACTCTATAAAGCTGATAGTGTTTTACCATTTGAACACAAAAGACACCGGTCAGGTGGTTCTAGATTTGTGCTTTTTACTTCTGGACTGGTTCCATTTCTATCGAAAACCAAACAGTACCATTTGAACCTGGAAGAGCAGATAATGCCTGCTACAAACTAATATAAAATGCAGGGAAGTTGGGGTTCCGCGAACATCACTTTTAGTTTATCTCTTAGTGTGCGCTTAAGGTGCTACTGCTCGTTATGGAGAAAAGGCATTAGTTTGAAATCTAGAAATGTTCATATCATCCCCTTAGTAGTAGCAACCGTCTTCTATTTATGCAAGGTTCCAATATCAGTATGCAATTAACTGATTAAATCAGTCAGTGTTTAGTCCCGATTTAACGGTGTTCCACATTTGATACTTGTAGCAAATTCTGGAAGGATGTTTCCTGTAAGTCTAAGATAAATTTTGAGGCATCCTTATAACACTTAAGAGTGACAAGTTATATTTGCGATCTCTAAGCGGCAATTTCTGTTGTTTGTTTACCGCATTTGGCTCAAGTTATTGCCCATAAATACTAAATTTTTAATTGCAATGAAGAAATCCTATGAAGAGATTTAAACTGAATTCCAGTTTCAATGAAAATTCGGCATTAGCAAACCATGCATCAACATTCAATGAATCTTTTTAATACAGCATTCATGTTTTTGATGTTCCATAAATGCAATCGGTATGATTCTATGACGGATCACGTATACATTCCGAAAATCGTTTTTATGATTTCTTAAATGATAATAATGAGAAATAAAAGTATTGGGAAAAGTATTCTTAAATCTGAGAATGACTTTTCGTCAAATTGCTTATGACCTTGAAGTAATTGCTGCAAATGTTCTTGTTTCTTTCCAACCTGATAAAGATGACATGTAATATATGAGTTGTTAATAACTACTGGATATAACTGTACCGTGAGAACGGAACTTCATAAATCAGGAATGCTGAGATCTCTATCCAGACAGGTTCACTGATTGGTCAGTGGAGGATAGAAGATGCAACACCAGGGTTCATTTTCTAAATAAATTATAGCCATAAGATTACTTAACTTGTGACTTTTTAGAAAACAAATGACCACAGCACTTACTGAGTTATATGCTCCTGTTCTTTCTGGGTCGACAACTTACTGAAGTAAGATAAAAATACTGAACCTATTAATTTGAAGTGATTATATGTAAACTCACCAACCAGGGAGATCGAAACCGAAACTTTCCTAGAAAATTATTTCTTTCTACTGAACGCTGTGCCCATGTACTTTATTCATAAAACCACCCAGCTAACTGATATTTTAAATAATTTTGTTGGAAAAGTACTATACATAACTTAAAACAATAGAGAGTAAGGAAAGGTGAATAAATAAATCGAAACGATTGAAAGAAAATTTGCATTGTTCATTATAAAATCTGTTTATTTCAGTTGTAACTTCTAAACTGATGCCATTCTCTTAGGCTGTTGTTTCCAAAAGAAGTGACTCATTTTCTGGTGAATGTGTGTGTATCTGAAGTCTACGAACGGAAATTATATCTAACTTATTATCATCCGTAAACCCATTATCGAAAAAAAAGACTGCATGTTATGGAAGAGGATTCAGAAATACTACACCGTGATTTCTTATGGAATTTTCTGACAAGGAGAAATACCCACCACCTATTAAGATTTCAATCAGGTACCAGACATTTACTGATTTCGAATTTTACGTGCGACCAGTATTTAATTTGATAGCGAAGATTGATAGCAGTGGTCTAGTAGATGGTAACAATTCTTGAAACCTTGTGGCTTAGAAGATTTTGAATCAACCAGATCCTTATCAAGAGTTTTAGAACATCACTCTAAATAGTGCATTTCAGTTTTACACGCCACCTCCATTAGAACTAAGCAGTTTAGTAATTTTCTTATCCTCTCATCAAAATTTCACACCTACTGATAATTGAAATGTTTTTTTTTTTCCAGCAGTTTTTTAACTTCCTTCCCATTTTGCCAGTTCCAATAGTATAGCGCCACTTTAATTCATTTATACCTTTTTTTTATTGCTCAAATACTACAGTGACTCCACGATATTTTTCGTTTGATTGTTCATCAGTTTGAACATAAATGATCCTTCAGAATAATTAGGCTGCAGCCTTTTAATAGTTTCATTTATTTGCTTTTTTAAGTTTTCAGGATAGCACTCTCTATATAGCTTGTTTCAAGAAGATTTCACCGCAAATCATTCTTCATTGAATGATTACTTTTTATTAATGAAATTTTTTGATTTTCGACCTCTTTTATGAAAAAATCGTTTTCAAATGGAAGATTTGGTAAATGAAAGTTTATCACAGATTAATATTTACTTGAAGACTCCATGATTAATATTAATGATAGTTGTGGAAGGTGGTTGCAAAAACATCACCTTAGTAATTTTTCTTATAGTTGTTACCTTTGATGGATTTCGTTTTAATAAAGAGATAGCCCTGCTTCTCTGCGAGTTACAATTTTTGGCTTAATATTTAGTGTATTAAAAAAACTACACTCACTATTTCATCAGTGTTAAATAAATTTTAAATTTTTTATTTCGTTAATTTAAAAGTATGCAATTCGCAAAACAAAAAAATTTGGGGAAGTGACGTGGAACAGAAATAGCGAACAAAAAATAAAAATTTTAGTAGTAACATTGCGCGGTAAATAGGAATAGGTCGGCTAAACAAAATCGTTCATCAAGCTTATACGCGAAGGCTGCCGGATCACTACTGTCGTTTATTTATCGTTATTAAAAGTATAAAAATAAGCTATCTGCGAGCGGTAGCAAAACTTCCAATATAAAATGGGTTGCTACTTCTAGCATAATCATTAGAAGCAAATGAGATGGATAAAGGAGTCACGGGAAGGCACATGAAAGGAAGTATGCTGAATGAAGTTGTAAGAAAAAAGGAATGGAACATAAGTGTGCAATCCGACAGCAGTAGCGCCTTTAATTAAAGATAAATAATCTGATGAGTGTATAAAGGCTGGCGAAATTAATGATGTTTCGTGGAGCAATAAAAAACATTTTCTTTTTTCAATTTATTTGACGTGAGAAAAAGAGATATACAAAAGGCGCTCCCGTAACATTATTTTGGCGAGCACATCAGTGCAGTAACTATTGTTGTTTACGCCTTGGCAAGTTCTTCAGCAGCGCCAGTTGTTATTAGATGAGCAAATGCTTTGTAGTCAACTTGACCGTTTTCAATTGGTGGTTTACCCTGAATAAACAAATTAAAACAACAAGAAGAGAAAATAATAAACAGTTTATTCAAGCCATCTGTCTGCCTAAGAATCAAAAATATATATAAAAATTAGCTTTGTAATTAAAGTAAACGTAAATTACGGCTGCCAATCTGATACGATTGAACTAAGTAGTAATGCTTCTTGGCGATGATTAAAATACTTACGCTGGAATTAGCATGAGTTTAAGCTTTGAATACTAAGCTACTGAAATCGGAAAATTACCTTATACATCGCCTTGATTTCTTCATCGTCGAAAGGTTCTCCTCGTTTATTTTGCAAAATTTTCAATAGCTCCTCTTCTGATATTTTGCCGCAATCTCTTTTATCAAACATTTGGAAGGCGCCAATTATTGTTGCTTCTGGATCTGTCCCTAAAGACATTGTTTGAAATTATTTGAGTAGTGAAACAATCCAACCACATACAGAATCAAAACACCAGGCAGCTGTTGTTATTCGGATGACAAATCGATGGTGCCTTCCTTCCAATTCGGACTTTTTCTTACTTTTTTCTTATTTATCAAATAATAATTGTGCAGTTCATTTTACGAAAAGAATACAGCGAATCGGAGTTCGAGATTCATGGAAAGAAAGGAATCAGAGAGTTCCTGAAATGAAATTCCTGCAGCGAAATAAAAAAAAATAAGTGAGTAACTATTTAAGTGATTTGCTGCAACAACAATCTGATTAACTATCGATTAAAACAAATCGCCAGAAAGTGAATATTAAGGGTCTCCTTCGGAAGATCACTGCTAGATCGCGTCTTCACATTAATAACATAGGAAACACAATGAATGCAAGTACACCTATCGATTTTCTAATTGATTACCTGTTAACTTTTCTCCAAATAATGTCAGAAAAACGGTGAAATTAATGGGCCCTGGAGCTTCTTTGATCATTGCATCAATCTGAGCATCTGATGCAATTTGTCCCATCATTGCATAGAGATCCTTCAGATCCTGCTTGTCGATTATGCCATCTTTATTTTGATCCATAATACCAAATGCTTCTTTGAATTCCTGGATTGTCTTCTGATCAAACTGAGCTGCCTCTGAGCCGGACTTCTTCTTGCTTGATTTCTTTTTTGCTGCTTTCGACTACAAAATCATAATTTCATAAAATAGTCTACAATTTCCTTATCTGTGAACATTTTCTGAAAATGATATGTATCGATCGAGTAAAATATGGAAATAGCCTACATTAAGGATCAATTAGATCAATTTTATCAATTAATACCATATATTAAAAAGCAAGTACAATTCAGATTCAAATAATTTTGGCAACTTTACCTTGTTCAGATTGGATTTACAGTCTGCAAGTAAAACTGCAATTTTCATGCATGCTGTGTGAAATGACCTCATATCTTATTTTTCCGCTTAGTTGGGCTGCATCAGACAGCAGATAAGATCACTGATGAAAATTTGAATTCTTCATGAGAAATATAGAAAGGGATCTTAAGACAGCATGGGAATGATAAAACTTACCATCGTTAGAGAGAGTAATGAAGATAAGCGAAGGAGCAACTGCAACGGCACAAACAAAATGTACAATGATTTCAGTCGAGAGGAGGCTTTTAACTAGCTTTGAAGAAGCTGAAGACTGCTGTTACGTTTACACATTTATACACCCTCTAGCTTGAGCTTAGCAACATTCCTTAGCATAACAATTTTTAGCCCACATTACACTGCTAGAATAACGTATGCTGCTCTATTCGCTTCACAGAAACTCTAATTCTTTTTGAATGATATTGTCGAGAAATCTTGATTGATCCTAAATATTGTTATGGAAATAAATACCGCGATTTCTAGACGCAGACTTTGACATGATATGCAGAGCTTTCGAATAGCATACATCAGAGGGCGTAAACGCGTCAAGTTATCCTTCAACTTTTAGCTCGAACTCTAATATCTGTGTCTACCACGAGCTTCAGTTTTAAGGATTACTTGAAGTGTCTGAGGGTGCCCCTATGTATCGCCGAAGTGTTAGTACTAGCAGCAGACCCATTAACAAAAAAAAAAATGGCTTTCTAGAATTTTGAATTTTATAACTATTAAAAAAAAATACCATGACTTCGTGAATAAAGGACGAATTCAACTACACTTTTCCAATATAGATCAACAGTTATCCTTACAGCAATGCTTCTCCAGTTGTGATTTTCAAACGTACAATTAATAAATTCAGTATAAATTTTCAAACAAATCATGATGAAGGTATAGTATTATCTTTGCCTTCTCTAATGAAACTTAATGTAGTGTATTCGTATTTCCTATAACTTATTTTTCAAAACCTGCAGAACATAGAAAATTTATTGGAATTAACAGTTTAAAAGCTTTTTTCTTTTTACTGTTTCATGGGTTTAGTATATTAAGTAAATGAGCGCACAAAAGTAGGAATTAGTTGTGAAACTGAATTATACCATGATTTTATTATTTAAATTCTACATTTTGAATGTCTAGAATGCTTTGAATGTCAAGCTTACGCGTTTCTTTACTTTTTCAGTGCAACCAAATAAAATAAGATTTATGGAATGCTTCGAAAGAAGTGTAATTAAAAGAACTGTGAGTCATTTGAAGTGCTGACACTGAACTATTAGCCCAAAGTGACCTATTATGATAAATTCAAGATGGACATTCAAAACAAGGCATAGATGCTGTCTTTTTAAATACTCAGTGGACTTGCACTATAAAAATAACCTGTTATCTATCTTCTTATGCAGATGTCACGGTTAATCTTGGATACAAAAAGTTCATCTTGTGTGGAAATTTAGTTTCAGTTACTTTTCGTCGAAAAAAAATATGGTCTTGTCTGTTTAAAAAAAAAAAAAAAAAACAATGAAATTTCATGAGACTTAATCTTTTTGATGCTTTTCTTATAAGTATTCCTTCAGTTGAAGTGAGAAATTTAGCTAGAAAAGAAGATCCAGAAAATGGTGTGAAATGACATAACAAAGTACAATAAAGAATGATTATTATGAATGAATTTTGTTTGAATTTATTGCTGCATCGTTTCTTAGTGTGACCAAACTAATTTTAATGAACTTAAATGGTGGTTTATAATTGAAATTACATATTCTAAAAGAAAGTTAAGAAAGAAATAATAAAAATAGAAAATTTTTTGCGGTTTTTTCTACAGCATCGTAATTCAGCGGTTTCTGGAAAATACGGTGCTCAAAATACTTGAAAAATGTACTGGTTAATAAACTCAGCTCCCGAATTTTTCCAGTATAGAAATGTTTCATTGAATTAAGTTGGAAATTTCCGAACTTTTAACACTGAGAGATAAACTTTGCAGTATTAACAAAAAAAAAAAAAATTTTTTTCTCTTGAAAATAAGTGTAAGAAATTATATGCCAACTCTATTTGCTTACAGCAGCATGATGATTGTACTACAAATAGACTTAGCAATACTTTTTGTAGTAAATTTCATTTAAATCGAGACCTGCTATGAAGATTATTTGATTAATTAATTAATTAATTAATGTTTGTTGAATGCCTATGGTCTTTGTGTTAAACATTGGAATAAATCGAAATGTGCATTAATTGGCGTCCAACTGATTTTGAAAATGCACCATTGAAATTTGAACGCTTTTGAGTTAAAGCAACTGAAAACGAAAATCAACTTATAGTGAAATATTCTGCAGAAGTTTTGAAATTTCATCCTGTGGATTTTCATATTGCGGAACTCTTTCTATCTAGGACTTTTTTTTTTAGGGTTGTTAATCTACACCTAAGCAAAAGTTCTGTTTATCACTTCATCGCATCTTGTATTCAGCATTTACATGTATGACCAAGACAGTCTCAATTTGAAATATTTTCAGGTTAATTTAGAAATGCAAATTTTATCACTTCCGGAAGAAAAGCTCAAGAAGGGGTTACATTAAACATTCCAAGCTTTCAGATTTTGTTTAAGCTTTAATTGTCGGGAGCTGTTGAATTAGAATAACAATTACCAACTCTGTTAAGTTCTAAAAATGAAAACATATTAGAGCTGATCTTTTTAGTAGTAGCTAAACATGCCTGAACTTGTAAGTGGGCCACTTTTGAGGCATTTTGTCATGTAGAAAACAAAAATATTATCAGCAAAAAACTGGAGTCTCTCAAACCTAACCAGTGAGTTACAATTGTCGCTCTTGAGATGTATTGTTGAACTGACTTACTTAAGACTGAATAAATGCATTAAACTAAATTCACGTAAACGTGAGGGGGGGGGGGGCCTTTAAATGAGCGGAAAGTGTGTGTTAGCCTTCAACTATTCCACAACATTTTACAATAATTCACTCATTTTTCATTTTCGTTTTCAAAAATTCTTTCAGATACTGTTCAAGTTCTAATTCCGAACCATCATACTTTCACTCCGTCGTCATCTATGTATCACTAAAAAGAGGTTGTAGTTTTTTCTTCACTTTACTGACCAAAACAAACATGAAATTTTACCGTGTCTACATCTGCTTCATTTAGGCCAGTTTATTTTGATTAATACTGCTATTATTCTTTTGAATGTACACGATTAACTTCAAAAGTTTGCAAAATACCTATACACAAAATTTCTTACAAAACTACATACCTCAATTATAAGCGCAACCGACGATATCACTCTCATGCTATGACAATGCGCTTTAATATTGTAGAAAAAGAGCAGTCACATAGCAATTAGTTCTAAAATTTGTTTACATATTCATTATATATATATATAATGAATGTGTTTTATATATATATATATATATATATAAAATATTAAAGCGCATTGTCATAGCATATATATATGTATACATATAACAAATCAACTTGACAGGCTTTACATGCTTCTGATCCTGTGGCACCATAAATCCTTAAGATGTTTTATTCACAAATTCTGAATGAGAGTAAACCTACAGAAGGAACTGAAGTTATACTATGAACATTTTCTGCCGTGTTCATCTAACAGTAACCTACAATGGATTTTAATCCATTTTTGTTTATAATGTGTGCCTTCGAATTTATGGAAAAAAAATTCAAAAAATACCATTTATCATTTTATGTTTTTATAATATAAAGGATGAAAAAATATACAATATTATGTAATTGGAAGGTAAATGTAGATTTTTCTATATGTATAATTATCAATTTTTTTCTTAATGTAGTTTTGAGTGGTATCACTGACGATCATCTGCTAAAGCAAATAAATATCTTTTAATAATTGAACACTTATAGTTCAGGAAAAAAAAATTCATTTAAAGAAACTTGTTTCTCACTGAAACGTGAAGGAGTTCGTATAATATTTCTTTCGGTTACCATTTTTATGAAACTCTCTAGATTTTGCGATCGAGTCCCCTTACGTAGTTACGAGCATAAACTGATTCATAACATAGAAAAATAAGAAAAAAGGTGACCCATTTATTCCAAGCTTTACCTTTTAAACCAATTTTTCAAAATCTCTTTATTGCTATAAAGGAAAATAAAGCCAAAGTTTTCGACAAACTGATCACTCCAAATCCTGAGTTTTTTGCTTATTCGAGAGCATGATTGAAAACATGGGAGAAAATGTTTGTACAGTCAGGCTTTACTTTTGTAAGAATTTTTTATGATTTTTGGTAGTTATTTTAATCGACAAAATTTGATGATAAAGCAGTTCAGCCGGAATATTTATGGAAAAGATTCACAAAACTGCAGAGGCGAAAAAAAAAAAAAACATGTGATGAAAGCTAACTTTTCGAGTTGACATACATATGTGGTGATTTTATTTTGGAATGCTTATTAGCGATGCTACTGAAATTCGATATTCGAGACACCTAGAACACTGAGTGAAAGAGTGGTAGCCAAATTAGATTGGTATTAGGATCAGCTGGATAAGCATCAATGAAGGTGATGGATTTGAGAAAAATTAGGAAAGACTGCAATTATGTAAATCGACTTTAAAAATGCTAGCTATCAATTTCCAAAAAATGTTCTAAGCTTTTCAATATAAAGGCCTAACAAAATATGAAATTGGGAATTTGATTTTGCGCAGTTTTTAATTCCCACTTGATGCATATTTTAATTTTCATTCAAATTCAATCTCACTTACTACGATTCTGAAAGTGCTTCTTCCCTACCGTAAATTTCAATGCTCAAAACGGAAAGGACCACACAATTAAGTTCTTAGGGTTTTGTCGCCGATCAGTGGAATATATTAAAACCGTCGTGGGTGGTCTCGGCTGTTCTGTGCAGCATCTTGCATTGCAGCCACCAACAACGCTTTTCCACGCACTCTCGAGTTGCATGAATGTATTTGCCTTTTCCTGATATTTCCGTCAGAAACCAAGCATACAATGACCGTTACTGCGTGGGTATTCACGAAACTGTCAGTTCGTTTAATAAACCTCTGCTAATTTGTAACATTAAGTTTTCAAGTTCAATTATGCAAATAAACCTAAAATTGCTTGTGCAGGAAGACTTTTTGAAGCACATAGCCCTAACTAGAAAAAAATTTGTCCTTTGAAAACTGATCCTCAGTTATGAATGATTTGAACTAGAGAGTTTTACTTGGTCATTCCATGATTGACAATAAAAAATTTATAAGTGAAAAAAAAGGTCGCCGTGATCTGTTAGGGTCATCAGTTGACGTCCATTTTTCTGTTTCGATCTTGAAGACATTCGTTGCAATCAGATATTTGTCTCTTCCATTTAATTTCTAAATAACTGTAACTTTTGAAATGAAAAATACTAATTATTTTGCAGTAACCGTTTTCTATAAATACTGTTGGCTTTGTGTAATTTTTGACCACAATAGAGTAATTATCTATAATTAGCTATAAATTTATTAGTTAAAGAGTTGAGCAGAGGATTTAAATTTAAATAACTCTACATCATAAACATTATTGCAGAACTTGAAGTATAAATTATGACTGCAACTTTTTGTTTAAAGTGCGGGAAAATTCGTCTTTGAAATGATTACTTTATTCGAAAGAGAGTCGTATTACATTCAAAATATACGAAAAGATGAGTCTTAAAAAACAGTCTTGCGTACTGGATTGGAAACATTAACGACAGAAAGTGGATGTAAAAGATTTTTGTTAAAATTGAAAATGTAGAATAAGTAAAGGTCCCAAATCTCCTTAATTACGTCATTATATTTCTACTTGGACTTAAACTTTCGGACCACTCTAGCTAGTAATTTTTAATTTCAGTGGAAGTTGAAAAAGCTTATCTGCTTTAAAATATGCCATTACTTCTCGTTGAAAAAAGAGACAAGAATTATTAGCCGTTAAAGAACAATCCAGGCAAAGCTTCAGAATTTAGCTTATTGCATAATTTTGATGCTTCAGTTCGTTCTTCAGCACGTAGTGCCTTATTAGTCAGTAAGTCTGAAAACTTTCACCACAACCCTTTGGCTTCAGGTGCGACTTTCAATTTCTCAAACTACAAGTGTTAAAATTTTTCTTCGACTTCCAATTTGATATTTTCTTGCTTTTTTATTGATTAAGTAAAAAAACATTTTATCAAACTCCAGTTCCTGCTTTACAGGACTATTCAAGAAGAAGTTGGTTTATGACAAAAAATTTTACAGACCAGCCTTCTCTGGGTTCCATGAAAAGATGGAATTGAAATACAGAGCTGTCTCGTTATCACAACTAAGAACATTTCTGTAGTTAGTGGTAAAAATAGCTAGCTATAAAAGAAAAGCACATTTCATTTTTATCATGTGTTGAGACTAAATGATTCTACCAAAATGCTGCATTCAGTTGCACAAGGCTACTGACGGAAGCTTGAGAAACTTATTAATCATAATATTTAAAATTCCTTGCATTATCATGTTTGGCATCGAACCATCCTGCAGTTCGCGTGTGGGTATCTTTATTCATATAAATCGGAATTCCACTTTACATTCTGTCATATATATATATATATATATATATAGAGTATATTTTGAGAAATTATTTTAGGCTCGCTTGAGCTACAATATCATTACGATCACTAGAATATCAAGCTGTAGAATGCTTCCTCGTTGCACATACAGCTGTCCACTTCCTTTTTTCGAAACAGCTGACTATCGAGAATTTATATAAAACAGGAGTAACTACAGCTTTTGGCAGCATATCTTATTGCATTCCAGTGTTACTTAGCAGTTACCAACATCGTATTGCTAGTGATGTGTTATTCAGACCTTTTGTAGATGTGGAAAGTTAAATGGAATTAAAAAAACTTTAAACTGATTCAAATGTAATTTATTTTACTGGTATAAATAGTAATCTCCTTGGAATTTGCCTCTAGTCCTACTTTTGTTTGTTAAGTTAGAATATGAGGTGTATTTAAATTTAATGAAACAAACTATCAGTTTGCAAATCCATAATATAGCAAAATGACTTAATCAAATCGCTGACTATAATCCAAGTGTCAAGTATAATCTAATTAGTTTTCACTAATTCTAAGTTCGATAATAATTCACAATAATTCAACGGAAAAAGCTAGGATAGTTATTTATTAAAGTAAAATGAAAAATTTCGCCACAAATTTTTCTTTTGATCAAATCGCAAATTTAATCTGATTTGAATCACAGGAAATGATGAAATATAGATTTTTATGAAGCCCTGCTCACACCAGAACAAGTATTGTTGAGTGAACAGCTATTGTGAAGACTTTTGAGGAGTGCTCCAATAAACAGTATTTAATAAAAATTGTTGTTGGACCATTAGTTCAGATATACTTTTAACCATTCATTTCCGACTTGCTTTTGCCATTGGTTAAAAATTTAACCCAAAGAACATACAAACGTTCATATCAGGTTGTTATCCTTGTTCGTTTAATCATTATCTTCTGTTACTACCGCCACTATTATCATTTTGACCACAGTTATCATTATGACCGTAATTACTACTTACACAATAGTTCTGCTAAATTCACCAATATCCCGTGTATAAATCGTACAGTAGCTAATTCTGGTGAAGTTAAGGTAAGGCATTTATGATACTAGTGCAGATACGTTAGTGTACTGTTCAGTTCTTTTGAAATATTTGTATGAAACTAAAAGATTCAACTTTTCTGAATGATTTAAAGCAATTACAGTAAGTTGCCTTTTCGTGAAAGATAAACAAAATTATTTTAAGAAGTATTTATAAATAATACCGTTTAAAAGAATTTAAGCCTATTAATTTTTTAGGAAAATCAACGAAATTAAGGAATCAAAAGGTTGAATCATTATCACTGGAATTTTGATTTCTGAATCAATCAACACTCCTTGCTTTTTCATCCTTACCATTTCGTTCATTATCCCTGCTACCATCGGTTCCGAATGATTATGGTGGTGGTATCAAAGGTTTCTCTCCATCTCCTGTGTTTCCACTATGTAGCTTACATGTGTCATGATCTTAGACTGTGGAGTGAATGAGTTTGAATAATTGGAAATATTTATTCAACTAACGAATTCTAACAATGATTAAAAGACTTTAGAAGCTAATCAAAAAACTTAAGGACGGACAGAGACTTTGTCTTATATGGCATTATAACAAGCTACTTCCTTCGTCTTTTTTTTTTCATAATAATATGAAGCAATTTTCCATTAAAAATGTGACAAACAAATTGACGTTTTTTAGTGTAGTATAACGACCGTTTTGTTAGATCAAATGTCTATTTCATATAAATCAACAAAAAACATCTAAAGAGGCAAACATGCGAGAGGAAATAAACAACACTTCTACAAGGCACTTTTATTAGCAAAATTATCTTTATATTTTACACATGCAAATTAAGTTTATAAAAGGCTTTATGATCCAAATTGGTTAAACTAAATTTCACATTAATAGTATATTTATATACTGTAAACTGTAAATTTAAAGGTTTAAAAAAGTTTTAAAGAAGAAACCAAGTGAACTTGAAACTACTTGGAGATTTTTTTTTTTACAGGAGCAGAATGATTTTTAATCTTTTAAATTTCATTCTTCGTAACTGATGATGGGAGAGAACCGTAAATGTAAAATGAAGCACTTTTGAAAAACTTACTTGAACAAAGAGAAAACTGAAAGCAGCATATTTTTATGGTATATATATATATATATATAAAATATATATTTTGTTTTTTTTTTTTTTATATATATATATATATTTTGAGGAGAGGGGGAGAAAGGGTTAAATGTAATAAAATTTTTTTTTTTAAAAAAAAAGCAGTTTTTTTCTAGAGAAGACAGTAGTTGCTGATGCACTTCAAATCTTAAGGAAAATAACTCAGAAAAACAAAATTTTTTCGACGAAAACATGTGAAATTGGGTTGCATGTAATTTCTTCAATTTCTAGATATTAAATATAAAACGACAGTCTCGAGTCAAGAAATAAGGACTTTTAGATCTTTCAGAATTTTCGATTTCGGAATTAACCCTAAAACGGTGAATGCAACAGAATCAATTCAAAATAAAATAGCTATTTGAGTTTTAAATCAAAATTCTATCCAATAAATTTGGCATTTTTTAATTGAGCAACTGAGTAATAATAGAAAAATAATGGTCATAAATGATAAAGGCCCATCTCGATGTTCTATTTGCATTCAGTAAAACAGCTTCATAACTCTTTTTTGCTTCTTCTCGATTTCGGTGGTGAAGGAGCTTTCGGTGGTTCTGGCTCATTATCTTCTTCGTCATCTGGAAGAGAATTTACAAGTTGCATTTAATATGACAAGAAAAAAAAGACATTTCGGGATTTAAAAAAATTAAAAACAAACCATCCAAAGATATATTGCCGCTCATAATCTGATCAATCCAAGACTGCAGTACTTCCAGATTGCTATCTTGATGTTTTTTTGGGTCATCAAGATTCAACTGTGACATGTCAAACCATATTCCCTCTTTCTACAACGACACACATGGTGAAATACTCGACGTCTTTATATCACATTTTTTTTTTAATTCCTCTGGATAGATTTCTAATGATCATTTTCAAGCATATTTTACACAAATCATTGCATTAAGAATCTGAAATGAAGAATATACGTCTGAAATGTCGACGAGGCCAAGTTGTGGACTACCTTCGATGTCAATGCCGAACATTTCTTCCCATATATCCACCATTAACGGAAATTCATCTGAGAGAGAGCAGTTGAATTTAAAACACAAAAAGAAACTTACAGCTGAAAAATAATATATAGTTTCTGGGCAGAAATTTATATTGCACTGAACAATACTTTGGTCTAGACTGAAATCAATATATGATTCCGTATTATGGAAGACATAATGCGGAATCATTGATTTCGATTACAGAGATAAACACAGAAGTACCTGGATCAATTAACGATATCTTCAAAGTCCCAGCATGTTCACTATTCTCATCGGCAATTTTCTGAAGTAGTCTAAACATTGCTCGACCTTCACGAGATTCCTCATCGCAGAATGCAACAATCAATTTCTCATCGTCTTCTCGATCTTTCTGCAATATTCTAGAATGATTATTGAAATTTCTGAGAAGCTATGTATCAAAACCTTAAAATTCCTACCCAAACATTGAAATAGTTCTGCAAAGTTAGTTTCTGCATCACAGGTTTCTTGTGTTTCTCAACCCAGCCTTCAAATTCGCCCTCAGTATCCACCGATGTCGGAGCATAAATAGGATCATCTTCAAACGGCCGCAACATTTGTACTTCACCAACTCGTTTCAGTCCCATTTTTCGAGCCCACTAAATTAGTTCCTCGGTCATTCTAGAAGTATTGATGGTACCTTTTCAACTGCAGCTTAGATTTAATTTTTCTTGAAAATAACTAACATATGAGTTAACAACAGCATAGAATTCCACTTCACCCATGAAATCTTCAGCTGCTTCCTCGTACTCCTTCAGTGCTGAAAATAACCATTGAGAAATTATTCATTTTCACCATTTTTAACATTTCTGCAGGCAGACTTTTAAGTAATAATCACCAGAAATGTAATAAATTTCAAAGAAAATTTAATAATGCCACACGACTAAACATAAAACTTTAGACAACTTGATAAGAAATGAGACTTCGCTAACCAACACTTCCCGGCTCGAAATAACCAATCACCCTTACGACTTCATCTTCTAATGCCTCGAATCCTTCTTGATCATGCTCATCGTTGATTATTGTTATCGGATCATCAGGAATCTGCAAAGCTCTCTTACTGAAAATCACTAATATCAGTTTAACTTACTCGCATACTTCTTCGGTGAAAAAGTAAATTTTCATCAAGTTAGTTTAATGGAACTCTTTTTGAAAGAATTAAGGGATGCATTAAAAAAATGAAAGAAACGATAACAGAAAGAGTGAGAAAACTAACATGAACGCTCCAGATTTTCTGTATGTTTAATAAAGAATTCTACTAATGAAATGAAATTTCAGAATTCATTTAAAAGTACTAACGTCCATAAGCCATGAAACAAATGTTTCTGGATCTCGTACGCCGAAATACTCAATTTTATAGCCATCCTTATAGACATGTATTGTATCTTCGCCCTTTTCAACATCTGAAACTGCATGGATGGGATACCTTTGAATATTCACATTTTTTCCATTGAACTGAAGGAAGGAAAAGATAGACATCTTTTGTCTCAGTCTTTTGAAGCCTTATTATCAGTTGAATTTCAAAACGAGATAAAAATTCTTTTATCTTGTGTCGTACTCTCTTGCTTCCTTAGCCGTGCTTCTTTCGTTGTATTTACGGTATAGAAACTATATCCTCGTTTTGTCATTATCTGAGCCGATAACTGCAAAGTTTATGACTAACACCGACAGATTATTTTGATATATCTATTTAATGAGATTTTCCAAGTCATCTTAATTTGAATCGATTTAAATGTATACAAATATTGATGTTAATTTATAATTTAGAAAACAAACAACAATAAAGAAGTTGAGGAAAACAAAAATGTAAATATACCTGTAGAAAGCATTCATATTGATCTAGTTCTGGATCGTCCTCTTCAACATCGTTGAAAAAAACAATTGTTCTAGCGTCATTCGAAAGTACCGTTTTGTTGAAGTTTTTTTCGTTCAAAACATGAAAATGAGAAAAGTATTGCTTTTTTTTTTTTTGTTCGGGAAAATTCAGACCTTTAAGTAATGTTCCAGTACTATAAGCCAGTTTGAATTTAATGCTTTAAAGCAATTTCAAATTTTATAAGTTTTATGCTTTCAGTGTTAACTTGAATAAATATATTTTAGAATGGCAAAAGATGGAAATGTACGGACAAATTTATACGTGTAATCAATTGTCCAATTGCAATTTTATTCAAATTTTATCTGCGTGAGAAACAGTGGCGAATCATGACGGGAAAACCTGAAGGCAAGGAGTGGCAACGTAAAAAACGTAAAAAGAAGGAGTGGTATCGCTCTCTTGGAACATATTAATGAAAGGAAGTAGAATTTAAGACTAAACTAACTAACCTCGGTTCGGTCAAACCCGTCGAATTCTAATTCTGGGTATCCGAGAAACATGCAGTTAATATCTAATGTTTTTGCATTAGCGGCTCGTCCTGACCGTGGTACCAACGATGAAAGCAGCAAGGCTACGACCACCAGCCCCATTTCTTACCTGAAATTTATTTTTTCTTAATGCTAGTGTTCCATCTGTTCTCAGTGTTTTTTCCCTGTGATAAGATGTCAGTATCTGAGATAAGTATTATGAGTACGTACTGGAGACAGAACATGAAGTGCAGAAAAAGATTTTTCCTTGGAATACTGGGTATTAGCCAGAATCAGCTGACCAACCACTGCAAATGACTTTCAGACCGTTATGAAAAATTTTATAATAAGTAAATGTGATATTGTTTAATTCATTTTAAAATGAACAATAAAGTGTATTGCTATATTGGTTCATAAATCGACCATTAGGAAGTGAAATATATGTTGTGAAATTGACGGGGAAAAATAGGGGAATCAATAAAGGCTACCGAAGCTGTGTTGGTTAAAAGTACGAAAAACATGAGCTGAACAACGGTTCCATAAGTGTAAAAGGAATTATTCGAGGCTGGAATAAATAATCCGTGGAAAAGTGTGGAATTAAGCTATCAAGAAGTTAGTGGTCTACCAAGAATTTTCGTTAATAAAGACTTCACCATTACCTGTGCAAAATTTCTTCAGCAATGAACTATATGCAAATTAATATAGCTATAGGAAAAATTTGGAACCTGCAGTTTTGAAAAGATGAAAGTTATGAATGTTCTTTATCATATATGTTTGTAAAATCGAAAATCAGTCCGACGGTAAGGAATATCTTGGGATTAGGCACGGAAGAACTGTTTCCGGAAAAATTTGGTAATGGCTGGCGAGGTTACGAGCTTGGCAACGTGATACACATTACCGGAATGCTGTAGTCTATTGTTTCTGTATAGAAGAGAGAAATACAAAAAGAAAAATGATATGAAGTGGTGGAAGAGAGCTGATTTAACTAAGATTTTCAATATGCCACTTGAAATTCTTACAGCCTACACAGGCGCGTATTCTGGATGAGCAAGTAAACAAGCATCAATTTAAAAGTAAGGAAAACAAATGCTTTCGTGGAGTTTGGCTTCTTTATGTTATGATGCTTTATATATGTGCGATAGTTGTTATCCTAGCAATTCAAGTTTTCAGGCTCTGGTATTCATCAATCTCTCCTGCTTCCTGAATGTTCCCTCTTTCTTACTTTCTCTCCCTCTCCCTCTCTTCCGCATTTTTGCTCTTGTTCCGAGTTCTAAGCAAAACAATGTCGAGAACGCAAAACTGAGTACATAATATGCAGCACTAATAATGAGTTCCATTCAAAGAATGATTGTCAGCTTCTTTACACTATAAAAATTCATAACTTCCCCTTCTTCCATCGATTTCCTATTATTTTCATCCCATATGAAATACCTCACAGAAGCATATGCAGAATTCTGTAATCAAGAAGAAAATGATAAAATCGATTCATTGTTTGTAAAATAAAAAGACTACAAGCTAAAAATAAAACGATATTTCTCGTCAACAGTATAGTTTCTTATGCAAATATTTCAATGAAACCTACAACTTGCACTTGAAATCTAGAAATCTATTCGGTTTCAAAAGCAATTTTGAATTTTTCCAGAAATGGCTCGAGTAATTTGCCTAGCAGGTGAAGGAAAAAGTCACTGAGTACAATTAAATCTAAGCAAATTAAAAGTATCATAGGATGTAGTATTAAAAGAATACATTGTTTCCACTTTGGTTGATCTCTCCAATTATTTTTGTAAAAGAAAAAAAAAATCTCCGACAAATTTTATGTTAAAAAATCAATAATAGTGAAGCAGACTTTTTTTGAAAGTTGCTATAAACTCAGAAAGAAAAATAAAATTTCCTCTTCAAAGTTGAGAATTCCAAAATTAAGAGAAGTCCTTTCCTTATGAACGATTTGTCCTTTTTTCTTGTATTTACAAAAAAAAACTTACCATTTTCCTCCGCCTCACCCATTCTTCAGAGTTTACGGTGGAATTTTTTTGCATTGATCATGAACGACAGCTGCGGTAGAGGGACATAAATAACACAGTTCATGTTGACGTAATTTTTCAAAGTTTAAACGATAAAGGATAACGAAAGAAACAGCTAACATTAAGGAAACTATTCCAGTGAAAAAGTAAGACAATAAGCTAATCCGTGTTATTTCAAATGTGAATTGCAGAGAACCATCAAAACTCTGGATTTAATCAAGCATTTGAGATTAACCAGATGAGCCTAAAATTATACTCTTAAAAATAGTCTAGTTCACTGTTTCTAATATTCACTTTTTTTTTATTATCCTCCGATCTGCAAGGATAGCAAAAGAACTGTGATATTCCATAGTTCCTTTAATTCGTTGAAATTTCAAAAGGATCCTACTGAACATGATAAAACCAAGTATGTTATATAATTCAAGTTTCATCCTTGCTTTAGAACTACACGACTGGCATTGCGGAACGCAAATGTGCTTTTCATTACCTTATTTGATGAACAGGCCTTCAATTTTCAGGAAGTTTAGGGTCCTGATATGAAGACCTTCATGGAAACACCATATTTTAGATACTTTTTTAATAGAGAAAATGCATATCCTTTTTTGTTTTTGAATAATTTTTGATCTGAGTAATGCGTAATTTTTGACGATTTACAACTTTTTGGAGTAAAAGTTTACTAGGCATTCAGGACAGAGACATTTACTAACATTAATAGAAGAATCGGGGAATTTAAGTTTACCGAATAGTAATTGTGAATTATGGATAGAGGTCATAACTTTGAATGATGTATATCGGAAATGAAGAGAAATGTAGATTATTTATTTATACAAGCATTTAGTTATTTTCGAGAAAATGTCTAACAGTAACAGTGGCGGTCTGGTCTGTCACCTTCTTTTTAATGATCAGATCACTGAGAAAAAAAGAAGGAAAATTCGAAAGTGGATAAAAAAACTGAACAAAAAACAATTTTTTTGATATTCAACCGCATCGAAATTTTTGGTTTTAGGAAGCGATAATTAGTCAACCTGTACTAACCTTCATAGTTTCAGTGCTTTCAAGACAAAGACTTCCCCACTCAACATCTTCTTTACTTGAGATCTTGTTCTGATCTGTTCCACCATTATATCATCTGCTAAATTCAGTTAATATTTTCTTATGGTTCTAATGTTGCTAAACTTCGAACTTCCTTGGGGAAATTTCATTAACCTCATTTAAATCGAAATCTAAACCGCAATGAAAAATAAAGGGTTATTTGTCCCCAGTGTGGGCAAAAAGCTTTTCATTTGACAAATTCAGCTACCAGTATAACTTGTAACGTTTAATTACTTTACAAACCCATAATACTTTGGAGAGCAGGCAATGTTCACCGATTCTTAATGAATTTATATGAGCTACATGCAGGTAATAAAAATAGGACTTTCATGTCTAATGAAAATGATGCACCGTTTGCAGCTATTCACTCATTTAATTTTTTTACAAAAACTCCACACCTTTTGTTTGTCCATAAGGTTTAGACCATTGCTACTGACATCGTATGTCAGTAATACTAAGTTATAATATATCTCGCGCGATGACCAAGTTGCAATACACTGCATGCGTAGTTATGACGATCAGGGAGGAATGATTTATTCGCTAAATTTCGTTTATATCAAATAAAACTTCAAACGAGCTGTTTTATTGACATGACCATTCATAAACACTGTATGGCAGTTCTCATTTTGAAAAAAACTTGTATTCTAAAACAAATTCTATTTTGTTTTCCTGGTCTTTTCATTCAATAAAGCTCTAGTAAAAAACGTGTTTCACAAGTGTTGCTTAAGATACTTGGAGAAGCTAACTTCGTTTTTGAAGTTTGAAAGAATTATAACCGCCCTGACAGGAAAATAATATATCAGAGATATAAATGACTTTGCAAGTCAATACGATTGAATTTTCTGTCCATACAAAGTAAAATCTCTTATATCTATCACTAAAACAACATGTTAACTTAACTGTTACATTCTCCTAACAATTCTTTCAGAGCCATATTTTCTTTCTTTATTTCCATCCAATCGTTAACAACACACTCAAATTTTTCATCAATGTTCTTCTGCTGCTGCATAGCAACCTTCAAAACAAAAGAGAAAAAATGCTTTTATTCTAAACCATGTCTACTTTAAAAGCTAGACGACTGCCAAACATGAAACTAAATCTCAAGTACTAACCTTCATTACTTAAAAAAAAATTCATACATGCTTTGAAAAAACATCTGATTTATCAATCTTGAATTTGAAAACATCTATATGAATTACTAACCAGATCGTTTAGTTCTTCAATTTCCCGTTCAAGCTGTCCAGAAGCATCAATGCCAGTAATAACCCAGGAACATTCACCATGAATTTTCATTAATAACTTATATGCTTTTTGCATGGATGTATCTTTCTCAACATCCTACAGTGCATTCAGACTTAAGCAGGAATCAAGAATCCAAAGAGATATATACAAACCGGACAAGGAATAAATACATTAAGCATCTATCGATTTTTTATAGACATTAGCTAAAAAACATCACAGAAAAATTTTGCTAGTCGTTACGGCCACGGGAATTAGTGGGTAGATAATGTAAAAAAAAATACCTTATACAGTTTTCCTTCAACTACAGTAAAAGAACGCTCCAGTTTCCCAGTACTTGACCTGATCTCTTTCTGAAGACACAAATTTTCAGCAGCAATCTATAAATATAACAAATGTATTGGAACAAATAATCATCAGACTCCAAATTCGCTAATTCTTCGAATAAAAAGCATATAAATAGTTTTTTATATCATGAAAGTTCGCCTGATGCGATAAACATGTGTAACACCATGCAGTTATCTTTTGTTTTGTTGACACACCTTATTAATTTCATTCTGTTGTTTCCTGATGCTGCCAACAATCTCAAATATGTGTTTCATATAAATGTTTCGATTAATCTGTTTCTCCTCTTGTGTTTCTGCCTGTCTTTTCTGAAGATCAAAAAAAAAAGAAGGGATTAATAAGTATAATGAGAACTTTCATTACATTATACTGAAACCAAGCTTCTACAATATGTCTGAAACAAACCAAAGTCTCCATAACTTTTTTCCGATCAGCAAGTTCATTCTCAATGATTTTTGCATCCTTTGCTAATGCTTTCCGATTACAATACACCAGACTATAATCCTACAATATTTTTAATTAGATTTTTACAAGCACGAGAATCCAGCTGTTATTCAGTCATCCAAAACATTCAAATATTTAACGGACCGAAGATAAAGCAGTCAGTCGTGCTGCCTTCACCTCCTCATCTTTTTCTACTTTCGCTCTCAGCCATACGTTTTGCAGATGCTGCATCCGTTCATTGCTTCCATCAATGTAACTCTAAAAAAGTATATTTAAGAAATAGGTTACAACTTCATTTTCACCCACTTCCGGAACTTCTAGCACAAAAATATAGTTCGTTGGAATCAACTACCGATATACATATAAAACAAACTTCAAGCTTAAAAAGAGCATCTGGATCCTCCAATAGTTTTTTCAATCGTTTATCAATTTCAGCCTCTCGAAGTTTCCTGTTTTGCAGCGATAGAAACCGTTCGGCCTCATCACTCTGCATCTGCAACAAACTGAAGAATTTCATGAAGTTTAGTGTTTTTTGAAAAATCATTAGAAGGTCATGCACAGAGAAGGTCAAGCAATCAATTCAAACTGAAAAATCAGTTGAATTGCTAGTGTTCTTTCTTTATTAGCGTCAAAAAATCTAACAAGATGTATTAGCAGAACTCTTTAAGAAGCAAAAACCTGGCTCTTATAAATTTTCTTACGATCTACAGAGGCTGTCAAAACCAAAACTTCATTCAGCAATTTGTTGAGAACTTCACTTTTTCCACCACTTTCCTTTGAAGTGTTAGCAACTTCTTGTTTATTTTTCGCTTCTCTCCTTTGCTGCAACTCTGTAGGAAGAAGTGGTTTAGGTTTCAGTCTGAAAATAGACGAATAAATGGGCCAGAAGATATATAATAAAAAAAAGGAAAGAAAAAACTATGCGAAATAGCAACTTTTAAGAAAAAATTAAACGTATACGAATCCAAAAACTGAAGTACGAAATGCGGAACCGACCGTGGTTTTATTCGTTTACCAGGAGATCTGTAATGCGAAGTTTCTAAAACTTCATCCCCAACAGAATGATAATTTTGTGTTTCATTGCTGCTGATGGCATTACTTTCCAACAAAGAACAAATGAATGCACTGCGACGATATCGCCAATCTTCACAACGTAACGCAGCCATTACATCACCAGAGAAACCTACGAAATCGACCCTTGTCGATAAGACCTAAACTACTTTCAAAAAAAGAAAAAAAAAAAAAAAAAAGAAAGAAAATGAAGTTGCGCTAGAAGAAATTATTTTTATAAACTAAATTCCAAATTCTCTACTCTCAACAAAAATACGAATTTAAATGCACAGCTTACCGATGAGTGGTTTTGAGCCGAACCATACCGTGTAAAACTGCTTTCCCTTTCTTCGTCACTACAATTTGCTGACCGGATTAGATCAGTGAATGGATCTGTAACACCATATATTCTATTGAGTCCAAAAAAAGCGCTACTTGAAATTTAGATGAAAATCTCACTTTAAAAAAGCTCTTTCTGATGAAATATTTAGGAACTTGTGCATATATAAAACAAAAATTCTGAAAGAGATGCCTTTTACAGGAGTGATAACTGGAGAATCTTTGGGTAATTTCTCCATGAGACCAATAAGAATATTACGTAACTCTTTACTTCGTCCATAAAGTAACATATGGTAATCAATAGGATCACGAACACCAATGCTCTTCAAGTTAATGTTTTAGTAGAAAAATGATTTTTACTAATGCCAGCCGAAAACGGAATTTCGGTTCGATTCTTCTTCGACTGCAGTCTGTTAATACAAAGAAGCATTTATATAAAGTTAACAAACTAAGATTTGCCTTCACTGCATCAACAACAACTGTAACACATCGGAATTTCGCAGACATATCTTGGGGAAGCAACTTTGATGGAACTTCCTTTCTGAAATGAACAGTCTTTGAAGAATCCAACCACTCGGAGCGTGTGTGGTTCATTATTTTACCAATAAAAAAAAAAAAAAAAATGCATTTCCCACCTTATGCTTTGTTTGCACGACCACAACAATATTACAATTGCTTGATAAAAGGTCTCTGTACTAAGTTCCGCAACACTGCTTGGAATCTCTTTTAGGTCATCGAAAAAGTTCCTGAAATATGGTAGCGACTATACCCACTGATATTTCTTATAAAAGCGAAAAATATTTGCTGAAAATAATACGAACGGATCAAGACGACGTAATGTATCGATAATTTGGCCATCAACAACATCCATCCTTACTGCTATCAGATTCAACTGCCCAGTACCAGTAACCGATCAAGCACCTTTGTTCATAATTCCCTGCAAATAACTTCTATTAACCTAAAGCAAATTGAATGCACAACTAAGAAACATGAACCAGACCAGTATACAAGAGAACAAACCATTGACTTCCACTGTTTAGTTTTTCCTATTTCGCCAAAGCTAGCAAGCCCTGTCGTCTCTCAGAAATGTGCGATCTCTCTTTACTTTTACTCCTTGTACACCAAATCCAATTATTTCTTTCACTCTCTTGTACACCAAATCCAATTATTTCTTTCATAGGGTTCTTACTCGTATTCTTCTTTCACTTATTATACGCGATTATTCAAAGCTAGGGAAAGTGCCCCGTGACTGAGACTCAGCGTTTAGACTTAGTGACTACACAGATTAGGTAACTTCCGTCCGTTTGTTGTTTAGAATGGTGACTGTAAGTTGAGTAATTTCTCCATTCATTGGTCATCCTGACGCCTCCAGAAACGGATTCTATCACTATGCACTTTATCGAACTTATTTGATCCTCTCTAGATTACTTTATTTCTACTCAAATTGAAAATGTACATATTCTAGTAGGCTTAAGTCTTCTCTAAGATTTATAGAACAAGTAGTCAGTTTCATGGCAAAAGGAAATAAAAACGACACCGCACAATGAAGCTGTAGTTCTCCCATATTTGTTACACAACTCGTGAAGTCATTCTACATGATTGGCTGTTTTGCTCTGCAAAACAGTAACAGACCCTCTCAAAACAAAAAAATAAAATAATAAAAAATAAAAGAGAGTAGGCTAATAAAAAATCGAAGATTTCTGCTGCTAAGTTATTCGCTTCCACTACGTAAATTATTTTTCGGACAGTTTTCAAATTCAGCCTATTTTAACTTTTTTTCTACTTTCAGTGTAATCAGCCTACTCTTAAGTGTTTCCTGCCAAACCATAGGTGAATGCCAAGAAATCCTTAAATTTGAAATGTCTTTTCTTGCGCAGTATCTGGTGCAGGACACTTCAACTAGTTCCTTTACGAAACTTACTTTCTCTACTCCGTCGAATTCATGTGAGTAATTTCTCATTAAAAATGTCTATTTAAATTTATTCGTAAGAGCAGTTCGCTGCTTTTTTTTCCTGCAGTAGCTTACTTCGATAAATCAAATTCCATTCCACAGACTGGAAGTGCATACTCCATAATGTATAAAATTTTGCCCTTTACGAATTTTCAATTGGGGTGAAAATTCAATAATTTAGAAACAACTGCTAAAAATCATGATTTAATGAATTTTAAACTTTGAACTATAGCTATTGCATGATGTACCTCTTCCCCATGGGACACACTGCGTGGAACCCTTACCTGTTATTGGTCCGGAATACTTACCTCTTTTTGTTCTGTGAAATCAAAAAATGTTACAGAATGCATACCTCTTTTTGTTCTGTGAAATCAAAAAATGTCACAGAATGCATATTATGATTATGGTATGAGATTTGGCACTCATTTTATTTTGAACGTTAGGAGAAGTTATGTGGGCTTTTAATGTTATTCTAATAATCTAATAATTAGGTGAAGTACAGAAATCTATTTTATACTTGCAGGACCTTCTTTTTCCGGTAGGTCCAGTATTTGAGGACAAGAGTAATTTGGGCCAAATCCATCCAAACATTGTGTGTTTCCCCTTTCGTCCTTTCATCTTAAAACGGATTTTGAGCGTCACTACTATTCAGAATTTTGAGAAAGACTGAGAAATGAGCCAGCAGGTGGTCAGAAGACGGTTGAAAAATTGGATGTGACTCTAGCGGAAGTTGCTTATCACTCGGTCAGTTCAGTTGAGGCGGTATGCACTGCAAAAAGGAAGGAAGGAATGGTGGCGTCTAGTTGACTGCTTTTCTGATGTGAGCCGCTGATAGCACAAATCTGAATTTGCCTTTTTCCCCTTCGAAGAAAAGTGGATGTGGATCTGATGGGACAAAGTAAGCTGATTACTTCTCTGACTGGTTCCTTAGAGTGCTCATTCAAGCCAAGGCTCCTTCAGGCTTTATTTCTTGTTGTTTGCTGCTCTGCTGCTGCTGACGACACAACTTTCATTTCATTGACTTGTTTTTGCCTTCTAATGGCGGCAACTTAACTACGAACATATATCTGCATCCGTATAGCAACATATATGGCACGGGGGTGGTGTGGGCTGTGGACTGAATTGCGTGAAGGGACGAGTGCTTGCTGCTACTACTACTGCTACTGCTGCTGCTACTACTACTGCTACTGCTGCTGCTACTACTACTGCTACTGCTGCTGCTACTACTACTGCTACTGCTGCTGCTACTACTACTGCTACTGCTGCTGCTACTACTACTGCTACTGCTGCTGCTACTACTACTGCTACTGCTGCTGCTACTACTACTGCTACTGCTGCTGCTACTACTACTGCTACTGCTGCTGCTACTACTACTGCTACTGCTGCTGCTACTACTACTGCTACTGCTGCTGCTACTACTACTGCTACTGCTGCTGCTACTACTACTGCTACTGCTGCTGCTACTACTACTGCTACTGCTGCTGCTACTACTACTGCTACTGCTGCTGCTACTACTACTGCTACTGCTGCCTTCGCATGTGGAGTAGTTCGCATCACATTACTTATTTAGGCGACACTATAAATTTAGACACATACGTCGTAATACGTAGATGTATGTAGATGCACGCCTTGCCTCTGCTCAGAAAGCCATTATTCGAGCCATCCAATTTGGACAAGCAATTTTGCGGCATCCCAAAAGATTCATTGTTGGAAGGAACGCACTTCTCCGTCGCCACATTCATTGTGATCTGTGTACCATCTGTTGGTAGGCTAGTCGGCACTCCCTGTAACCCTTCGCCGAGCAGCGATCCTTTTCTTCTCTTCCGATATTTTTACCAATCTGAGTTCATGCAAACTGTATGATTGTGCCTTCAGTTGCCTGTTCCGTTGTGCGCTAGTCCACTGGGGACACATTTGCAAGTATCGTCCGTTCATGTGCCAGGCCGAGAACTCTCAAACTGGATAACTGTGCCCGGAGAAGAGCCGAAGCAGGCAGACTTTTCCAAGATGCATTTTGTTCTTTGCATTTCTATATTTCTTGCTTCCTATTCTTTATTGTACTTGCAAGCCTTGCAGGAAAGCTTATTGAGAACTGCCTGGAATGTTCACTGCTTTCCATGTTTTTTCTTTTTTCTGACGCCTGATGCAGGCTAGTTTTAAATCCTCTTATCATCTTTTTCTTATTGATCCCTTTCAAGTTCGGAACGTATCAATAATTTCTCCCTTAGCTTTTGTTCTGAAATATCCAGTAGGCCCAGTTCTTAAGACTGCTTTGATCAAATGTTCTCACCATGTGGAGTTTTTCATCGGAAGTTGAAAAATGAAAAAACTACTTTACAAAAAGAAGAAACTCACTCGTCATCAGATAATCTGCTTCTTTGTGACGAACAACTTCCGCTGCTAAAGTAGCATTTCCATTCCAAAACTCACTTCGAAAGTATTGAATTTTGATCAGCAGAGTCAGTAACTAATAGTTAAGACTATTTACAGGTTTCTTTCTAGGAAAATAGCAGTGGTTAATTTTAAACTTTAAATAATTTGAATCTAAAATGAAGCCACGGTAGCGTAGATAAAGGATGAATTCAAATATGATGCTGTCCCTTCAATGACCGAATCATGAAATAAAACATCGATACTTACAGTGACTTTTTATTTGCAGCATCTAAGTGTTTTGCCCTCCGATTTGTTACATTCGAATGGTTTATTTACTCCGAACTCTGGGATCATCCTTTATCCGCTGGAACTAAAAAAAAAAACATTCAAATACAACCTGCTGGAAAGCGCCACTCCTTCCATCTGCTACCAGCAGTCCTTCTGTAATAAAATAAAGATGTAGGATCTGCAGAAACAGACTAGAAAAAAAATTAAGAAGCTGTTTGAAGGAACAAGGAAAGAAGACTAAAGAACTAAAGAAGTCTTTTTGTGAATCATTCCGCTAATGTTTTTTATAATGGTTTACGTATATGTATATGTGCATATACAGTCAAGCGACTAGACGTATCTCTAATGTTCATTTTTCAACCGCTTTTTTCGTGAGTGGAATCCGACAGTAAAGGGGAACTGAGAAAATGAAAAAGCTGTATCATTTCCGGAACTTCAACGGTTGTAGGCAGAGAGAGTTTTTAAAGGATAGGGTATCAAGTTGTCCTCTAAGGACTGGGAGTTGGAGAGTGGATTTAATGTTACAATAACTTAGTTCAGATTCTTGGCCTCTGAGCTTTTCATATGTTTAATGTCATAGAGCATTGACGGCTGAATAGCAAGTAAGAAAACGACACTTTTCAGTTCTGTCCGTCTTGTTCCAGTCATAGATCTAACTGCACACTTTAGTGATTTTTTTATTTCACGGCAATTTTATACGTATTATGTACTGGATGTATGTAAGTAATATTATGCTTTTCAAAAATGCAACTATCACTAGATATTTTCTGCACTGCAAAACTTTTCTTTCGTCTCAAATTTCAGTGGCGGCAAAAAGTAGGAAATTTGTCTATAAAGGGTACACTGAGACATTGACAGTGAAGTCCTAATTGCGTGCAATACCTTTTTCTGTTTTTTGTATGCCATAAATTAATGTTTTTTTTTTTTGTATGCCATAAATTAATAGCTAATATAGAAGGGGAATATTGTCTTTTAAGCATCTCAGAGGAAATACGTTAGCTCAATGATTTAACTTGTTATAAACCTTTTAAAAAAAATTGTCAGTTTATGAGCATAATGAATGGTTTTGTATCTGTAGAAAGCTGAGTTCTGGCAGTTGTCTCCGCTACAATTCTCCTTCTAAAAATTTTTTTTATACTATCCGATAAGAAATTAAATAAACCACAGTGGAAAGTGTTACTCATTTTGAATTTTACAATTGTTGAAAAGTGTTCGCTCTTTATTTTTTTGTAAACTACACGGTTGCACTACATGCATGTCAAGTGATGTTGGGGTCACAGTGATGTTACATCGAAAACTTTCAAGGTTTTTTCTTTACTACAGTACTGATACTGTACATGAGTAATTTTGAGAATAATATCTCACTTTGTTGGCAATGATTAAAATTGGGGACAATGATGAGATGGCGATGGTAATATGTTTATGACGATAATGTCAATAGCAATGTGATGATCGGATCGGATGGATGTGGTACAGTGACGATCAGGCTGAAAGATGTGCTTCGACATAGTTGGGGAGGGGTTGAAGGGATGGAAGAAAAGGTGAGCGGGATAAGCGGGAAAATGAACGATGAAGACGTTTCAGGAACGGCCGACGATTAGTGTTAATTTTGATGATGATAATGGTAGTGACAATGGTAATGTTGATGTTGATGATGTTGATGTTGATGATGTTGATGTTGATGATGATGATATGACGACGATGATGATGAGATGTTGATGATGTTGATGATGATGATGATATGACGATGATGATGATGTTGATGATGTTGATGTTGATGATGTTGATGTTGATATGACGATGATGATGATGATGCTACAATGGTTTTTTGAAGGTAAAAAAGCCAAAGAAACGAAAATTGTTCTCACTGCACAGCAATGTATTCTCCTTTTTCCCCTTCTGTTGTGCAACGAAACCCTCCATGCCTCCTTTTGATATTTTTTCAAGAAATTGCTTTTGGAAAGGATGCTGTGTTCGAGCCCTCTCCTCTTCATCAGACATCAGGTTAATATCTCCCCTTTTGCCTCTTCCCGTTTCATCTGCGTTCCTTTTCTTGTTACTTCTGCTGCTGTACGTTCCACACGGTTCAGCCGAAGCTTTTAGCTAAGGTCATTTCCTCCATTCGCTCAGGCTAAGATACTTCGTACTCACCTTTCAAGTACCACTCCACTTCCACCTCACTAACGCGGTAAATTTTTTCACTTCCCTCCTTTTTTTTATGTTCGTTCCAGCAAATCATTCTGTATCCTTCTTCATAAGCGCCAACCTTTATAACAGTGCAGAACAACAGATCAGATTCCGTTTCATTTACTTTCGTACTTGATTTACTGATGGCACTCAAGTTTAACTTATTTCCTTAATGGATGAATCTCGATGATTTCTTTCTTTTGCTTGTTCATTCCCCCATTTACACACAATTGGGTGGAAAGGAGTGAGAAAGAGAGAGAAGTGATTAAAGGAAAAGAGAACACCAAGCTATTAATTGAAATATTATCGGATCAGAAAGCTGCAAACCTCGATTCTGACAGTGACGGCGACGCGGATAACGCCGTCGCTGCATGCTTCGCCATCAATAATTGTCATTGTTCGCATATCAAAATAGTATGTGTGATGGGCGGATTGCTTAAGTTTATGGGAACGTACTCTTTAGAGGTAGCAAGACAACGGATCTCACCGGTTAATCACAGCGACATGAAGTGTCCCTCGAGGATAACTTGTAGTAATGAGTATTGCAGCATTAAGCTTTTATAGGATACAGCCGCGCTGTTAATTGATATTTTTTAATTGGTATTGTTTAGCTTCCACCTCATATGTACAAAGTTTCCGTTCTTTCATTGCTTTTTCTTTTACACCTTTACATGCGCGAAAACGGGACAATCTGCAGAACATGGCAGTGTTTTTTCGTTACTTCGCACTGCCCTAACAGTTTGAGAACGTTTTATTGCCTTCTATTCCATGTACTGCGACCATTTCTCTCCCATGTTTAGGTCATCCTTCCATAGTGTGTTCTTGACCTCATTTAACATCGATTGTGTATTTTTCTGGTTATCATCAGCTTGCAAAAATATTGCTGTAAAGACGGGTAAAGAATAACAGGCAGGCGTAAATCTTATATGTTTCTGTGTTGCCTTTAAGATTTCAGCTTTTACCAGAGGAATCACATTAATGATGCTTACTTTGATTATCGGATGATCCACCTTGGCTTCTTGTGCTGTGATATTAGAAGAATTTTAAATGTCACAGAATCTTGCGAAGATGATTCATTGGGATTTTATAGTTCACATCCTTGAAGGTATTATCATGATAATTGCACGGCAGTACTTATCTATCAAGGTATACAATGAGTATGTGGCTCCGGTTTAGGATTTCTGGCCTGTTCAGGATTGCAGTCAAATAAATCCCATAGAGCAGGATGTTCCATGTTATACGTGCATGTATATGCCTATATACATGTATGTTATGTATGTGTAATTTGAAGCGAATCTTTCAGTGATCCTTTGGAAGGAGCGATTTGCCGAAATAGAAATACAGTTTGGGAGTATTTGTCAATCAGTCTGCGAGGACACTATTAAATGATCTTGTGCTTATTTCCTTCATCCATCAACGTGCTTTGCTGCTTTTCATGCTTCTCTATTCGCAACAATCCATTTTTACACGGTTTTTGCTTGTATACACTATTTGCCAGCCTCCTGCAACCATCACCTGATCGGCTCAGCATTTTTTTCCTTTTCTTTTGGCCAGCCGTGTTTGGCTTCCTTCGTTCAAATGTTTGCATTATGTCATGCATGCCACTGTTGTACGAGTAATTTTCATGCAGTTTGTTTTTTCATAAATTAGAGTATGAACAAAGGATGTAGCTTAGTAATACTTTTCTGAACTCTTTCAAGGACCTAATGCGTAGTCAGCAATCATCATTAGACAACTGCAATTCGTCTTTGAGGTAATCTTTCAGTCTCTAATCTTTTAACTCAGCAGCTGAAGGGTAGTTTACTCTTTCCAGCTAGGTGAAATAGTTTGCCAACAAAAGCTGGAGGTCAAATACTGCAGAGAAAAAGGCTATTCGGAGACTTCGCAACGGACAGGCATTCAGTAGCAACATCCGGTTTGTACTGAGTTTTGGTGACACTGACAAAAGTGTGCACGACGTTCACGTTGGATGTGTTGTTTCATTTCGTCATTTTTGTTGAGGACAGAATTAAATGAATAAAAAATGACCGTCGGATTAACTTCCTAGCCTGCTTAAAGTGAAAAAGATTTTGTTCCTTTTTGAATTTTACAAATTGGGCTTGAGAGTAGGTGTATCATAAGTTATTGGAAATTTAAAGATTTAAATAGGTTTTGTTTATTTCGTCAACAAATCGTCGTTACCTTCAAATCTCTTCAAAAAAAAAAAAAGTTCCTACCAATGGTGATTAGAGAAGAGCGATATTACTTCCATTCCATTTCATGATACACTTTTGCTGATGTTCATCTTCAGTTTCATGTTACAGTCCTTTTCTGTTCTCACTTCCCAATTCTCGGCATTTCTACTAAAACCCATGATTACGGCGCGACAGCTTCCCATGAAATCCTTTAATTCCAGGATTTCGTCATGGTTTTGAGTTAACTAACCAAAAGTATAGAATTGGATATGTAGATGAATTACTGATTGTAATATGTAGGAATTAATAAAATGTGGAGTATTTGAAATATTTTGAAGGGAGTAGCAACAGTAGAAAAGTGGCCTCTTGAACAAACAGAAATAAGTGCTCTGTTTGTGCCCAAGTTTTTATCAATTCTTTTTTTTTAGTAGACAAACAAGTTTCAAAGAGTGGGATAACAGAGTGGTTTTAGCATCCTGGACAATTCTTCCACTGCGATACAATAGAATAGTATAACAACAGAAGTAACTGCGGTCTTAGTGCAACTTCCTTCAACTGCTACGTTCTCTTTTGTATCCTCTTTCAATTAATAGAACTAAATCACTACATTCAAAACTTTTGAAGTTCAGTTATTTCCTCTGTTCTTGTTCATTACTTGAAAGATTTTTTTGATAGTAGGAACAGGATGATGCATCATCCCGCCTGCAGCCAAATCCTTATCGTTTAATATCATTGTTTTTTCATTTCATTTAATATCAGTGTGGCAAGTTGTGCCAGTTGTAGTGGACAGCTTACCGTCAAGACCATCAAAAATATTTCCTGCTGATCTTTTCCGAGGTTTCTAAAAATTGTCGATGGTTGGGAACCGCGTTTTTTGAATAGACGCATTATTCGTTGAACCATATTGTGTATCATCTTGAGACGTATAGCGAAAGAATACAGTGATGTTAACTAAAGTAGAAGTTGCTTTATTTTCAAGCGTTTTGTATCCTCAGATTGATGCTGTTACTGAGCATGTATGTGTATTGCAGGTGAAGCATCCGTTTGGTATTACAGAATAACAAGAATTCTAAAACCAAATTTCGCCGTGGCAATTGCATCACCTTTGCTACAGCCGGCCCAGGTGAAGCCTGTGGCCGGTCGAGCTGTGTATTCACATATGGTCGCTTCATCATCTGCAACGCCTTCACCAGCTTTGTGTCCGCGTCCTCAAAATGCTGTAACACCAGGTATCTGTTTTCACCATATTTGTTTCGTTCAGTTTGTACAGCTCTGATTTACAGTCATGAAGATAGATATTCGATGTTTATGACTTGCTTTAAGTATATTTAATTGGATACATTTCGAGTAGCTCGTGTGTAAGTGATGGTGTGTTTGTATGTATGTATGTATTTAAGAGCATATTATTTCCTCGAGAAACAGATACCATGAGATAACATAATCCTTAAGCTTTTGTTGAATAACATCAAATCGACCCTAGAAAACTTAGAAGTGAAGTTGTTGGATAAATTATTAAATGAAAAGGTCAGCTAGACTCTCTCGTGAGTGTCATACGTACATATATCTAATGTACGTGTGCTCCACTGGTATGAAATACGAGGTTAAATGACTGAGTGATCCTACTAGAGATGTAAAAATAAACTCGAAAAGAGTATGTGCTGTTAAGTTGTAGCTTCCCTTTTTCTGTGTATTTGAAATTTTGAAGAGAAAAGTGAACGATTTGTTGTATAGCTAAGAAATATTTTCACCTAATAGATAAATATATTCTGAAAATATACCCTTTTTACTTTTTCACACTTTCGTAATTCGTAATTTTCTGAATTGTTTGAAAATTATTTTAATCAGCTGCTCAATTATCTATGGAATTCATTTCAAGTCTCATTTATTGATGTAACTTACCCCTACCATTGAAAAATCAGAAGTTATACACATTTTCTATTTGCTTTCTTCATTTCAGTAAAACAACTTTTATTTTTTATAAATGCTCAGAATCGTCATACTGCAGATCATTATCCAATGGCGCCACTTGGACCAAGTGGTGGACCTCTTTCTGGTCATGGTGGAACACCCTCAGGTGGTATGCCTCTCCGAGGACAGTTTTTGAATCACGCCGTACAAATGAGTTTGCCACCGCATATGCCAGACGGGTAAGCTTCGTTTGAGTTAAGCTTAATGAAATGAGTGTACTCAGGGTCAGGACACGATGTTTTATGTGTCACCAAAATTTGATTTGCATTTTTTTTGGAATTGGACGTGTGCTATTGAAAATAATAAATTTGGCCATTCTGCTGATATTTCCGTAGTGTTTACCAGCTTTGTCTCAGTGTTTTCTTGTTCCTGAGGAACATTTTGAAGGGAGGCGTATTGCTGCAGGAATCAATTGCGTGGAAGAAAGGGCTGGACACTATTCTAAGTTTTGTAGGGAACATTAAAGATTTATCTGAAGTTTTCCAGATAGAGGTAGAAATGTGTAATGTGTTTAATAATGTGATTCCACGAGTTTAATGTACTTGCAGTTAGAGGTTAGCCAAATGTTGAATCTTCCTAAAGAAAATCCGAGCTTGCGGTACACTGAAAGGACCTTGGAAAGGAAAGAAAAAAAAACTTCTCACTAATGGGCAAATGGGAAGAATTGATAGGATGAACAAATTTCGGATTAGTAAAGTGCTTACGCAGTATAATTAACGATAAATGTTAATCATATCTCCTTTGCACGATTTGGGAATGGAAATATGGAACTGGATTTCGCAGTTAACTTTCTCCCAAAATTTCACGTCATAATACCTACCCTAAGGCGTGTTCAAGAATGATAGGATCATACAGTTGATTGCCGATTCGGTCGGCTGTACGTATATATTTACGCATACGTTGTGCATGCACTTTCGCTTATCATATGTTGCAATGGCGCTCGGACCACAGTCATCGAATCCCTTAACCCTTATAGCTACCCCGTCTTCTCTTTTCCTGACTTTAAACTGGTTTCGCCTTTGACCTCGTAAAAAGGCACAACTTGAAATTTTATTTGTCAACGTCGTCTGTTGTCCCTACTTAACTCAGCAGTCATTCAGTGCGCATTTCCAATCGAGCTTGATCATTACTCCTAGCAGCTAAATCTTCAGAGTCTCAAAGAAGTCCGAACCGAAGCAGCGTTATCATGTTAACAACAGCAGTGTGGACGAGGTGAAGGTTGGACTGAGCCTTTTTGGCGAGTTCGTGCTCCCACCAAACCTCAATTAGACCCTTTTATGCATACTTGTAGACGGAAATCTTCATGCAAACTCAACCGAAACTGATTTTCAAATTTTTGAGGGTTTTGGTACTTCATTTGAATTTTGTTTTTTGTAGTGCAGCTATCTTTAACCAACAATGGAATTTGATGGCGCTAGGGACATTAAGTGGATGAATTGAGAGGGAGAGAAGTAGAAACACTGTTGCGGGAGGATACAAAGGTCAAAAGGTCAAGGTGAGCAGTTGGCGTACTCAACCTGTCGTTACGGTCAACTATTCTCATGGCAGCGAACATTTCACCTTGCTTGGACTATCAGAAACAATATAGGGCTGCAATGCGTCAGTGTGATTATGTGTTTGTTCTCTAAGTAAGCTTAAGGGCAGAGTGGCAGTCAAAGATAGTTCAGCTGTGAGAGGATTATGCAAAAGTTAACCATCCCTAATTAATCGCTTTTAATTGATACAACCTGACGATGGACTTCCTCACGGGTTCATTTCAGGGTTTGGTTCAGTTGCAGTTGTCTTATTTCCACGCTGCACCTTCAAACCGGTTTCCATTTCTGCATGTTTGCATGCACATCCGTACGTATTATTATATATGTCTTTGTCTGTTCGTCTCTTGTGTAAATGAAAAGAGCGCATGTTTTCAGAGCGTCGTCTCTTTGCGTTTACTTGCGTCAAGCTCGATCAGAAGAGCGACAGATGGGCACGCGATGAAAGTTGCTCATAAGGTAACTAACTTCCTCATCGTTTCTGTTCTCTCCCTTCTCCCTCGCTTGTTCGCTCACTCTCCTCTACAGTTATAGGTAGCATTGGTCAATGTCCAAGAAACACTGTCTATCTCCCTCTCTAACCATAACCATAACCAACACGTACCGTCTCCCTCTCCTTTTTTCCTTTCCTCATGAGCATGAGCCTACTACCTCCTGCCCAATGTTCATCTACACATACACACACACAGACGAACAGACATACAGTGGGCAAAGCTAGACACACACACACACACACACACATCTATTCCTTCCTGTCATATGCCAATCCATACGCTACCGGCCCTTCCAGGCAACTTTCCAAATGTTGCCCCAAAACGTAAAGCATTGCCGCAAATGATCAGCCCACTCACATCTACTACTGTTCACCCACCACACGTACCCACCCCCTCACTTCCTCACAACTACCTCCATGCGTGCACAGCTTACCAGCACTTTACCTTCCATCTCTCTTCATTATAGTCACTTCAAGTACTTGTGATCCTCGTCTTCTCTCCGCTTTACGTCCGTTATTTTCAGTAAAAAATACACTTATTCTTGTCACATATTGCAGTATGTTCCCATACATTTGTGCATGTGTACATATTACGTGTTCGTTCGTATCCGTACATAATACTTATCGCATCTTGCAGTCGCATCCTTTTGCATGCTTTCTGTAGACCCAGTTTTATACTTTTATAGATTGTTAACCATAAAAATTCTACCAAATTATAATTAGCCGAGGAACATTACACTTGACTATGTTCCCTTTTTTTAGGGAAGTTCATGGGAAACAATATAATAGGTAACGGCGCACTTCAGCAGTACCATTTATAAATTTAACTTGACCATTTATAGTTGGGTGAGTAGTAGGTGTGCTACTCAGAAACATGTGTCATGCATATCCCAATTCCTTTTTTCCTGATAAGCTTTTATGTCCTTATCGTTCAGAGGAAGTTAACATCCACAATCGTATCATGTATAGGCCGTTACCCCGATATTATTACAAATCTTTCCCCTAATATTAAGTCACTGCGCCATACTCATCATATTAACCATATCCCTTCCTTTTCAGTCAACTCCTTGCTTTGAAAAATTACAGTTTCTAATGGGGATAATTAGTAAAATGAACAAGTAGATTTGATTTGGGTGCAGTAGTGAAATTTTATCCATCTTTCCGTATAACAAATTTTATGAATCAGAATACATTACAGAGTGTCAATTGTAAAATTTATCGTGGTGTGCTTTGAGATTTCAGTAAATTACCCCTTGAGTAATAGTTAACTGCAGATTAGATTTTCTGCATTGTGCATGTACCATAATTTATCAGCTGTTGTGATATCCACGAATTTCGTATGAGCTAAGACACAAGGACTCCAAATTCCAGTATTCATCATCCCCTAAAAAGCGGTTCTTGCTGTATTATGCTCTTCAGTACAACGCTAATTTATCATTTAATCTATCTCTTTCATCTCCTTTAGTTAGAAAAATGTTTGCGTTAAAATAAAACGAAGTGTGCTTTTACAGTGCTAATCATTTCTCGAATTTTTATTTTAAAGGAAATGCTTGAACTGATTCTGACTACAGCTAGTTCTCATGCAGACCAAAAACAAGATTGGTGAGTGACCTGGTTGTAATATTGTGTTGCTACCAAACACCCCTCAGGATCCCTCACTAAAATAATTTTTGGGGGCGAGATTACAAGTAGTGATACTTGTAGTAAGGAGCTGGTGATAGCGGCATTTTAAATATCTAGTTTTAACTCATGTCAAACAAGGTTAGTGAGAAAACACTACTTCGTATAACAAGCTTCTTGTCACCGTCTCTTCCATGCAGAGACAATACTGCTGTAAATTGTAACCTGTGTTCCCGGAATGCTATTTCTGTGGAGTTGAACAGTCAAAACGATTTGAGTAGGAGTAGTGGTGGTCCGGAGAGGTACTGTTGACTGTCCCCTATGACATAGTGATGCCTCTATCACCGTAACTTTTGCCATCGCCGTCTCCCCGTCATCGTCTTCCTGTGTTCACCTCCCTAATCCAACACGGGTTGATTGGCAGCGATCAGTTGCCCACACAAGATTACGAGCTTGCGCGACAACGCTGAACTGTAACAAGTGTTACTGTCTGCGTTCCTACTGCAGCCAAGTAGCAGTAGCTGCTGTGGTTTCGTACATGTTTTCCAGTTTCCCACAAGTGTCTCCAATGGCAGCACCACAATCATGCAAGATCTGTAGTGCTGTGTGGAAAAGATGTGTCCTGCACCCTTTCCCCCTTTTCTTTCTCTCCATAACCCCGTTTCCCTTATGGCGTGTGCACATAACCTACATATTACCTGTAGACATCAGCGTACGCACCAGTAAATTGCTGTTGCTCATCCCGAAAATTTCTAATTTCTCATTCACAGTCATTATCAGTCCTATTATTATTATTGCTGGTTATGGAGGGTTATCACCTTGATGGGCATATGACATAGCTCAAGGTCTTGATACCAAAACATCCTATCTTAATCGTTCGTGTGAGTTGAGTCTTAAGCAGCTTCTTTTGCCATAAATCAACAAATGAGAAGTAGTAGCAACGTGAAGTATTCATGGCGGATAGATATATAAGCAGAGGAGTGCACAGCGAAATTGGGGGAAGAAGGGATTCCTGTTCCTTAACTTAACGATACCGCTGCCAATACTTGTAAGTAGTAATAGGGCTGTGACATCAAAGATAGATTCCTTTCTTTGTGAACAGAGCTAACAACTCGATACTCCACACATATATGTACATGCTGTATTTCCATCGTTACCCTTTCCTGGCATCATTGTTTAAAAAAAAAAAAAAACTGTTTCAATTGGTACAGCTTTGCTACTATTGGACTCATTCCTTTTTTGTTGCTCCATTTGTATATGTCGACATATGCGATATATATATATATATATATCGCATATGTGTATATATATATATATATAAAATATATGTCTGTGCATGTATGCCCGTGTATGTGTATGTAGGTGTTGCATTGACCGGTTTTTTTTTTCCCATAGGCTGTACATTCACAGTGTAACACTTTTACAAATAGTCATTGTTTTCCGAAGTGTTCTTTTTGAGGCATTTTGGTCGCAATTTTTTTGATTTTTAGTGGCCTAGTGATGTGTCACTGTGATGAACACATCGTGTTACAGCTTCACTTAACAATGTCGAAGAATTCCATCTCCTAGAAGTTGCTTTTCCTGGTCGGGTGTAAGCAACGTAAGATGAGGATTTTTTTTCACTACTGTCGTTAAAATCTTATGCCGTTGCTCTCAGTTGTTTCCTACTTGAATGAAGCAGTATTCTAGGTAACAATAAAAGCTATCCTAGTAGTTATATACAAGTAGCAATATTGCTTTTTGGGGTAGTGGAAAACTGAGCAGCTGGAGACAGAATGACCCATAATAAGATGATTGTTGCAACTGAAGGAAATGTGGACTGCCATGTCAGATGAGTTACTGGCCTTTAATTCTGCGTTGTTAATATTATCATTATTCTAAATCACACAGTCGATTGAAAATTACGAAAATTCTGTAGTACAATTCTCGACTTGTCTTTATTATCCTGCTGTAATCAAACTTCGAGACAACAATTTTGTATATGATGTTCTTGTTCTGTTTGGAAAGTGGCTGCCTTTTTTTGGGAGCAAAAATGTCTGGTCCGGAGTATGTTGCGTATTCCAGTGTATTCTCTAGATTCTTTGATGTTTTCTGCTGGATTTGTGTTCGTTGTCGATGAAAAAAAAAAAATCTAGAAAGGTGACAAAATCAGTCCATTCTCAACGCACAACTACGTAGTGGTAGCTGATGAGAATTTGCTTATCGTTTTCTACCGTGACCAGCGGAAGTATGGGACTGTGTTGTTGGTTTCGTTTGGCTTAATAACGTTTGGTTGTGGATAGGAAGCTTCGTTCCTTGGATGGTTTCGATTAATTTCTGGCATGTCTAATTTTGCTCTATGAAATGCAGTTATAAAGGTAGACCTTGTGTCGTTTAAGATGTCCATAAACTCGATTTTCCCAAGGGGTAGTTTTCAAAAATATTTATAGGCTATACTTGTGAACTCTTCAAAATATAGCTGCGGCTCTTGAGGTTTGATTTTTAAATCATTTTCAACCGAAAATATACGTTTCTTTTACTGGAAACACCTTTCTCTTTTCGGTATAAACGGGCACAGATGTGAAATCAAATAATGATTGCACAGTGAAATAAGTGGATTATTTCGGGGATCACGGAAAGATTAGGTTCCGTAGCGTTGCACAGATTATTGGATGGTGGCGTTTCAGGTGTTGCCAGGCGATGAACTGCTACTCTTTTCCTCTAGGGTTATAGCTGTCTCCTTATGTTCGCAAGACACATCTCTTCATTTTTATCAGAGAAACTGACCCCACCTTATCAAATTATCTCCTAACGGAAAGAAACCTCAGCTCAGTCGTCTATCACTAACCTAGTCTTTCTTGCGTGCCTGAAAGTGGTTGGCGAGACATCCTTTTATCATTGTACTTGTAGCTGTTTCTCTACTTGTTGGCTGCGACTGTTCGTGAAGGGTGTAAAGTTCATATGTATATATTCAAAAAGAATACAGACATTTATGTATATACATGTACTTGTTACATGTTCTGAATGTGATGATGGAGTGAGGTGAATAGTAGTAGTAAGTATAGTTGGGATGTGGTTTGCTGGATTTAGGGTGGAAGTTGATGTAGCGAGGTTTGGTTTGTGATGATGAGGTGTTGTAGCTGGCTGGGATAGATAGCTGTGTTGTCTCCTCATCTCCTTCCTTTCCATCCCCCCCCCCTTCTCCTCTCTTTCGCCATGTCTGCTATCCACAGCCGCACACATTTATTGATTATGCGATTATGCTGATTAGCTGCAAGCTTCGGGTCGAATCCTTATCCCTTTTTTGTTCGAAAACGGGTCGCATACACCAATACCCTCCCGTCTTGCTCTGCTTATCATATTTGCTCTCGCTTCATTTCTTTCGCATTCTTGGCGCTCAAATCTCGACTTTAATTTTAGACCAGTTTCCAAATTGAAGGTCGGTTTAGATTCAGTATTTCATGTAAAAAAAATATTTTTATGTTAATACTTACACGAATCTTGTCTTTCCCAAATTTTGAATGTGATTGATTTCATTATAAACAAATAAGCACCACAGATAAAGCGCTCTCTTCTCTTTAGGTTCAGCAATATTGCTTACGGATATCATCTCCATATTAAAAGAGACTGCTTTTGTTACTACTGTTTTATCATACAGCTATGTGCTAGATTTTTTACTTAGAAGTTAGGGAAATGGAGTTCGTTATCAGTGCTACTCGAAATGTGGTCTGAAAATTTGTAGTTTTTGACATTTTGTTGTTGACTTATTTTGTAGCTTCTGAACTCCATTGATATTTCTCTCTAAATATTAGTCACTCCTTCTTTCGTCTCTTTCGTTTTTTATTCTTGTGAGTACCATCTTTAGTTCAAGCGTTTTAAGTGTAGCGTAGTGATAAGTCGTCTTTTGCAACTGAAGTAGGCGACACTGTTTCATTTTCAGAGAGAAAAAGAAGGTGCATAATTGTTGAGGCTTCATTGTTGGGATCGATTCCAATGCAGGAGTTTGGTTTTTGAAAGTTGATATGGCATTTTTGGTGCTTCTTTCTGAATTTTGGTACCCAAGTCTGCTTATCAGTTGTTTGGAACAGTGTGTACGGAAATGAGTATACGGTGAGGACGGTATACTGCAGGTGAAAACTTCAGCAGCAAAGCATTTAGCTTGAGAAGTGGGCCGATGCCTCGACGAAAAGCCAATGAAAATGGTACTGCAAGCTCGGCTGTCGGTACGACAAGACCACGCGCGAGACGTTCGAAGAAAGATGTCGGTGGTTTGGAACCAAAACTGGAAATGGTTCAAGGAATGTACGATAGTGGCCAAGCACCGTCAGCAATGCAAACTGTACCAATGATGCATAATCACAACGGGATGATCCCAATACACGATGATGGTGGACCAATGTCAAGTCATCATGTTTATACGCCGCCAACTGGCTCAATGGGCGCACCACCACCGCCCCCACCACCTCCGGAATATTATCAGGCGGTACCACCGGGTTATCAGCCATCACCACTTGGCCCACCACCTGGTCCGGCACAACAGGCGCCACCACCACCACCACATCAGTTCATTGAACCTGAACCACCACAGAGTCCTTTTGTTGGGCAGCCGTCTCATCTACAGCAGCATAATCATATGATCATGAGGTTCTCATTCATCCTTTTTTGGAAATGTTCTGCTCAAGGTTCTCTTCCTAAGGCGCTAGGGCGGGACGTCATGGAATAAAATCCAATCTTTGCTGCTAAATGTGTTTTTCAGTGTAACGTGAGCAATTTTTCATCAGTCATGGAATTAGAAACCTTATGTTATTTTTATTTTCAGGTACAGGCATGTGGCACCTATGGGTATGCCGAATCATCAACAAGGTCCTCCTCCCTCGCAGCTGGAATTTAGGTTGCACGAAATGAATCGAAGATTATTTATTTTCAGTAATAGTGGAGTAAGTGTCCTTCACTTTCATCTTTTATTGACAGAGTGTGTTTGTGCTAAGTAAATGTTTATATCATGTTGTGCCAGGTTTATTTTCTTGTCAATTTTCAGTTTTTATTTTTCGGGAAACTAAACGTATTCTGCTGTTACGTTTTCGTTAGGGAATTGTTCAGTTTATATGGTTTTCAGATTCAGGAAAAGGACTATGCACAGTGGTGGGATGCATTTGCGCATGAATTCTTTGATGATGATGCCAAAATGAGCTTTTTGTTATTTGACGACCAGGCACCTGGTCATCATCATCGATATAGTATGTCTTTCTTTTTTTTTTTTTTTTTTTTTTTTTTTTTTGTGTGGAAGGTAGCGAAAGATTACGAGTTGCTTATCAGTAAAACTGCTTAAAATTAAAGGCATAGATTTAGTTACATAAGGACAAGTTTGTATTCCGATTCTTGCGGTTGCAGCCATTGGACGATTATTGATACCGAGGTATTTCCGCTCGATTTTTGAAAGTGGAGTGAAAGAGATGTTTTATGTGATCCGAACACCTTCTCGCGAGCAGGCGGGTGGTCCGTGGACAATTGTGCTTGATTGCGACAACGTACTTCTTGTATCAAAGCATGAGAAACCTGTCTTGTCCGAAGTAAATATCCTTCCTTTTTGTTGTATTTTACTCTTTTAAAGTGATTCTTTTTTTTTTTCTAATGGAATGGAGGATGTTTTATTTGCTTCGGAAGGCTCATAGAGAGGCGAATTGGTCGTAGAATAAAATTATATGCCATTATGATGACTTTGTCGAAGTGTAGAAATCAAATGTACTTGCGTGACAATGCTGGCGCTTTATTTAGTTTGGTGGGTTTCAGGTTCATACCGATTGTAAATTGATGTGCGAATTTGCGTTCGATGATACATACGGCTACAGGATCCGACAGTGGAACATCGAACTAAGACATTGTCAAGAATTTGTACTTAGGGATGTTAATATGGTATCTATCATTTTACAAATTATTTTCGCTCTCCTTTGGCTTACGTTGGTACAATTTGTGTTTAGTTTAGTAAAAGTGATAGGTCTTTGTTCTGGGTGTTATAATAAATTAGTTGGGGGAGGAGGGGAATGTTGCTTAAAAGTCAGGCCTCATGGAAAGCCTTTTTTGGCAGCAGTTTATTTTCTTTCTGAGACGTTGCACAAAACTTTTGGAATGTGATTCATTTTGGTAGTTTGTATAATTTGAATTGCAGCTGCAAGATAGTGAAACGCAAGAGAAATTGAAAATGAACATAACGCGGACGGGCATGACTCAAATAACACTTAATTATTTGAAATTATGTGTTATTTTGGAACCAATGCAGGTGCTTATGAGTCAAAGTAAATCGCATAACGTGAGCTTTTTTTTTTTTTTTTTTTTTTTTTCAACAAACGTTGGTTACTAGACTTGAAAAGGTTTAATTTGGTGGTGTTGCGGAAGTATATGTTTTACTTTTCTGCTGATTTGCCATAGTTTTTTTTTTTTTTTTCCTTTTTATTCTAATGATTAATTCTAGTTTTCGTTTGTTTTAGATTCCACCGAGGGAATCTTTGAAACAAACTTTGTTCCAAGCCCATGCAAAGATGCAGCAATATCAGCAACATCAGCAGCAGCAGCAAATGGCGATGAATGCAATTGGTAAGCGTAGCGCTTTTTTTCCTCTCAGTGTTTCTGTTTGTAATCCCTAATGTAATCTTTGTTTGAATTGACTCAGTTTTTATCGATATAGGTGGCATGAATCCATCTCATGTGTTACCACCGACACCAGTGGAAGAACCGACTTCAAAGAAACCTCGGAAACGAACAAGGAAAACTGCTACTGGTGCGAGTACAGCGTCGAATGCTAAGAAGAAAAATAACTCTCCCCCATCGACAAATGCTGCTAATTTTTCTATGAATTCACATGTTTGTTTTTTCTTTTTTCCTTTACATTTTACCCAAAAGTACACGGTTTCATTAGCTTAATACAATAGAATATTGTAAACGTCGTTTTACTTATGCTGGTTAAGTGGAATTTGTAATGTGCATCTTAATGGTAAACGCATAAGTTGTTTACAGTTTCCACTCCAGTATCAAGACGTTATGGTAGTAGGTGAACCTTCAATGATGGGCGGTGAATATGGTGAAGAAGACGAGAGAACAATTTCAAGAGTGGAAAATACGCAGTTCGATCCGAGTGCTATGCAGAATTCGTTATCCAGTATGAACCACCAGATGCCTACCACGATGTCAGCAATTGGAGGACCTCCACCTCCCCAAAGTGGGTTTTTCTTCCTTTTTTTTGAGTGTTTCAACACATTGACAGGAATTTATTTCATATAATATCATTATATCCATACAGTTAGTTTGCGTCAAATTTAATGCGATTGATCTATTTCAGCCTATATGCCCGATTTTGAATTAACATCTATAGGTGGATGGGGTGTGAATGCAGGAAATCAAGCTCCTCCATCCGCTGCTCCACCAGCAACATGTGGTACACCTCTTGGAGTTAATACTCCAATTACTGCTTGTGATCCTCAACAAACATGAGGCTCTTGTGTGCCTCCAGTATGTTTTTATTTTTAAGTAAAACTCAGGTATATTTTCACTAACGGAATTTAGGTGGAGGCTAATTAGTTGTCTTAAAAGAAAAACAAATGAGAGTTCTGTCGTTTATCCTTGTTGCCGTAACAAAGGAAAATCACCTTGTACATGGATGAGCTATATACCACATGCTCTTGGTTGAATATTTTCTAGCTTAAATAATTGAAGTTACTTTGAGCATTCGTTTTATTTTTCAGAGCGGTAGATCGCATTTTCATGACGAAGAAAGAAGGTAAAACATTTATGGGAAATGTGGTTCGTATCAGGTTATACAAAGTGTTTCCTATATAAATCCCCAATCATCTTCACTTGAAATTTTTATTTTTCCTGTCTCAAAATTAATCACGTATTTTCTTATTACGCATACAGTTTGCAACATAATGTATGTATTTCTGTATGCTCTGTGCATAGATAAGGAGTTTTTCTGGTATCTCGAATCTTATGTGCATCTCCGTAGGGTTTTACTGGAACCTTTTAGGTTCCTTAGACTAAGTTGATTTGTTATTGTCTTTTAAGAACTACTGATGGGCTTGTCTAAAAAGCATTTTTTATGACATGAGCTATCAACAGTCTTGTTAGAATCTTCAGCCATTTCTTTTCAAAGAATTTCGTCGTTTTTGTGATATGTATGATGTTAGGCTGCGAGTTTGCTGAACTAGTGCGGCATTTATCTCATGGATTTGGTTTTCGAAATTGGTCCATGAGTGGGCAAAATGACGATATATATAGCTCTTTAGAGTATTTTCGAGCTTCTGGTTAACTTTCAAAATTGTTTACTGAAGTATTAAGATGATACTTCTGTCGGCAACATCGCTGCTGTGTTTATTTTCAGTGCGTGAAGGGATGTAATTTTTTCCTTTTTTTGCTCAGCAGACAAGGTAAAGGCATCATTATTGTAATGGCGCCAGGAAGGTATACCTTTTGTTTACCTCATCATGAGTTGTGTCAGCTTCCTTTTATTTTATCAAATTTTTTTTAGCATATATATATATATACATATATCTTTGTTGGAGTATTCTCCATTGAACTTGTAAACATATTATGTGCGTTGCTTTGGTATAATTTTCAGTTGGATTTCCATGAAGTGTTTTACCAAGGAATGAGATTTTATAACCAGATTTTGTGATTAATTATTACTTGCTAATTTCCGGAAGACAATTGTGCATAATCTTGTGTTTTACTTTAACATGCATTTGTCACTTTTTATCTTTAAATCGGTTCCGCTGGCAGCATAATTAGCGGGTGGATTAAAATAAAGCGTCCAACGATGGTGTGGATTTTTTATTGGAAATTAATGTCTCACTTGGTTACCTAGTTGGGTTTAATTTGCAAAACGAAATGGCAAAGATACAAGTCAAACGAAATTGCTTTATTTACTTTTCGTACATTTTTGATGTTTGAGCAAAGTCTTAATATAAGGAGTGACGTTTTGTCTTACCAAGTTCAGGTTGTTATTCCAGAAATTGCGAAAGGAAACGTAAGGTAGTGGAGTGTAAATGCTGGATATCAAGGGGTGAAAGGTTATTTAGTGAATACTCGTCATCAAGAAGGGGTATGTGATTGCTTGGGTCTATTTTGCTGTAGTTGTCGCTCGTTTTATCTTACGAACTGGTGTGAGTGGGGTGTTTGGTAAAATGGTGGACCATTGTTGCAGACTCCGCAGGTCGCACTGTGTTTCGGGCAACTGACAGTGGGCGAGGTTTTGCTCTGATCGGAGAACCGGTGAGATCTTTTGCAGTATAAAAAGTGGCACAAAGATTATGAGGTTTGGAGTTACGAATAAGGTCGCAGATTACAAGTATTACGATGGGTTTTGGATGAATTGGTAAATGTTTGTTGTTGAAGTTTTACCCAATGTCAGGACTGGGTGGGATCAAGCGGGAGTGGTATATGCAGCTATCAATAAAGCAATATAATGCAGCTCTTCAAATCCATATGGCTTTAATGTATGGTCGGGACCCCGTTCAAATGAGTGAACCGACAATAGTTTCTAGACCAAAGTCAAGTTTCAGTTAATGATTGCGATATGTTTTTAGAGATAGTGACTGATAGACTGATAATTGCAAAGACCCAATATCTCGAAAGTTTAGTGAATACCGTTGGTGTTTCGGTTGGATGTGGTGGTAGGTGTGGTGGCTTTTCGATTTTTTCTTAGGCACATTAATCACAGTAGGCAAAATTCAGTACCAGGACTGACTCTTAGGATTTTCATACCTGTTGAAATGAGCAATTGAGCAGTATATTTTGATATTTTTGATTTTTTTACTCAAATTCTCAATGAAGTTGAGACTTATGACTTTCTTTTTTGAAAAAAAAAATTTGAAGTGTCAGGTATAAAATATCCATCATGGCGCAAATTGCCGTTTTAACGTGGACTCCCTTTATTGGATTGTTTTCGCTTGCTTAATCTGGACTAGTTAGGAAATGTTGGCTTACAGATAAAAGGCTGAAGGTACGTATTACATTTAATTAAGGTTACTTAAAAAAACAGCCGATACGATTTCATAAATCGTATTTTATAATATTCTCTGTACTAAGACTGTTTTCCATCTTTCGTGGTCGGAAAACAGTGTTGATAATTGGATTTCTGCAAAATTTATAGAAAATGTCGAGAATATTTGAGAGAAAAATTAGCTCAGAATGGCTACTTTACAGAATGAATGTGGTACGGTAGTATATCCCCTTTTGCTTTCACAAGTACATAGCATATCTCTTCAGTGACGAGATAGGAGCTCGTTTTAGACATCAGTTGAGAACAATCGGATGCTTTTTTATGTGGAACTTCTGAGATTGATGGTGAACTTCTTCAATTTTTCCATAAGAAATATTTTTAAACAGTATGAATTAAAAAATACTGTTCGAAATGCTTACAGTCTACGAATTTTGGACCCACTATACTGTTTGAAAGTATCAAATTATTCTCCTTTTAAAACAGCTCCTGTTCATTCCCTATACATTTGTAGCTTTTATTGGGATGAATTCATTCAAGTAGTGTTCATATCCCATTTTTTATTTCGTTGAGTCAGGGTCAATTAATTATACGCGCCTTAAATATTTTCCTTTTTTCGAACAGTGAAGAACAGGTTTGAAAAGTCTTCAGCATGTTTCGCTAGTGTGTTATCTAATTTTTGTTTGAGATCTGATTGATCTCGAGTTTAGAAGTTCTTCTGTTGGATTAAGTTTAGGTTTGAGTAGAATTTTAAAATTTTACGTCTGAATTTGGGATGTAAGTGGAACTTTCTATAGGACATTCAAAAATTTCCAGGATTTGTTTGGTCATCCGAGCATTTTTTCAAATTCTTTACTTTCTTTTTTTTTTTTCTTTTCTTAGGTTTATCTTATTCAAAGATTTGGACAAAGTCATAATTATTAGACGGAAGGGAAACCTCTTTACGATGAGGGAAAAAAAAACTTTTTTCGGCTCGTTTGGATGTTCGCATTTTTTGGATTTTCGTATTCACTTTCATTTTAATTACATTCATATTTTTCATTTATTTTACTAATGCTTTATAGAAAAAACTTCCTTTTTCTTTCGAGTATGAAAAAAGTATTCAGAGAGTATCGCAATGTTAGGAACAATAAGAAAGTCATTTTACAAATTCGTTTTCTTTTTTATCAACTCTTTGATTATCAGTTATTCACTTTTTTGTTGCTTATTAATCTAATTATGTTAGTTTGATCATGTTTAATTTTCTTCTTGCAGATCGAAAAATAACCAGTGGACTGAAATCGCCAATAAATTCCACCATGATCATCAGAACCTGTTGTTAAATGATTTGGAATAGTAGTGGATTAAGATTTCAATATATAAGCATCGTATTCATGATTAAAATGTAGGAAAATCAGTTTTATTTGATTAACTGTTGAACGAAGGCGAGCATGCATTATTTCAATAATGCCCGATAAAGGCTTAGTTAAAATGTAACATTTCGCTGTGGAAAATCAAAAACAGGAAGCATCTGTATTCAATTTATAAATTTTAAATTGCGCAACGAGATTCTTACCTTATACATACTGATGGGTTCTTGTTCTAGTAACAAGGAGCAACTTTCAGGAATTGGCCTAGAAGAAGGCTGTTTCCGAGTGATGTGAAAGTGTGAATCACAGGCACAATCAAAAGATAAATTTCAATGAACTTCGAAAAGTTCAAATGAGATACATTTTGAGATTCATAAACTAAAAATACTGGAATATTTGTTGTGAATAACCAACAGTATCTAGAACATTGTAAAAGGCTACCCTAAGCAAGCTCGTATAATACAAATCAGTCTGTGAATTATAAAGGCAAACATTGCATAGAGGTGGTGGCCTTATTTTCAGACTAAGAGCATAAATTGTGTTTGCATTGCAATAATCGGTCTGTAGACATTCGCATCTCGTATTTCCTTGTTAAATCAGAGAATTTTCAGCAGTCTGATGAAGAAAGTGGCAAGTTTAAAAATTTAGTAAGTACTTTTACTATGGAATAAAAAGACACGGAGTTTTCATTTTTTTTATCAGCAAGAAAAACTAAAGGAGAGACCTGACAGTGTAGGTCATACTGATTAATGACATTGTAACCAGGCACTACCGCACATTGATAATGTAGTTTAAAGGCAGTTTTCCAAGCTGTTACTGTCTCACGTTCATGATGAAATGAATTAATTAGTAGAAAAGAAATAACAATGAATGTTTACAAATAGCAGGATAAAGGCTCAAATTCACGATCAAACAATAAACATAGAAAAGAAACGTTAAGGCAGCGAAATCGCTACATTTTTTCTAAACTTGCTAGAGAAAAGAATTTTCAAACTTAATTGTCAGCAAAATTTTATATTTAGCAGTTTCGTTCACAGGATTCTAATCCATAAAGATGGGCAAGTAAAGAATAAAGAGGGAGTATATCATTTAAAATGGATAACTTTTTCATGAACATTTGTACCAAATAATATTTAATCAATTATGCTTAATTCTGTATGCAAAGGTTTATATAAATAAAGTTCATCTGCTGAAATCCACTATTAATTCAAAATCTACTAGAACTTACTTTTACCCTAAATGGATTTGAAAATGTATTCAGCTTTTAATAAAGCAATAACCTTTCAAATCATTATTAAAAGGCAAAAATTGTGGTATCATTTGAAAAGCGGATCTGAACAGGACAACTAGTTGCAATACAACATTATTATTTCTCTCACATTCATTTATTCAGATCTTTATTTTTGTTTTATTATAACTCCTGTATGACCTGGCAAAAAAATTTGAAGAGCAGCAATACGATACAAATGGTTATTGTATTTATATTAGGAAGTTGTGAGTTAAAATATTTTCTTCGTCTAGTACTAGCTTATCAATAATCATTCAAAGGGGTGAAAATCTTTATTAAAATATTAATAATAATTTAGCTGATTTCGATACTTAATCTTAAACTCAAAACCAAATCATCCGAGGTACGAATTATTACTGCTATTCATTAAAAATCATTATTTTAAATGAACTAGGGGACGTTTGCACTACTCCTAGATTTATTTATATGCAATTTGATTTGCAGAATTGTTAACCAAGTTGTATTAGTGGGAATTTTGGAGGATAGAAATTATCCCAGCAAGGTGTCATTTCGAAATTCTATATTTTTTCTGGATTACTTAATAATGTTGATACAATAAATGATATGAGATCATTTAAAATCACACTTGCAATCAGTCACACAGCATCAATAAAGCTGTACAAAACTATATAACGTTAATTTAAGAAAGAATTAAATGAAGTCAGAATCCTGTGTGCTTTAAGATAATTGTATCACACTTGCGCTAGCTAAAAGAGTAAGGGCTGTTTTTCTGCTGCAAATATAATTAAGGGTCAAATTTAAGAAAAAATGCAAGAAGTATATCGAAATTCGCAGCACAATGGTTTGAATAACATTGATAAGCTTTTGTTGTGTTGATAAAGGTATGGAATTGGATTACCTGCCGCAGAAAAAGCTTTGTTATTGCTTTTCTCAGTAGATTAGAATACCTATCGATGTTTTAGATAGCTATAATTTCAGATAATTTGGACCGAATAATAGTGCAAGGACTGAATAGTTAATGATAATTTCGATATTAGCTCACATCAGACTGTTTATAAATTTTTAGCAGATATAAAAAGTTTAATATGAAAGTCATATCACATTGCATGAAGTATGATGGATAGAACAAGCTAGAAATTTTAATGGTGACTGGAAAGACTG